>CAWUDS030001648.1:0-24999 GCA_963859935.3 Lathyrus sativus | reverse complement strand
TTGATATATGATGATGGATCAGTAGGATTGCGTGCACCTTGTGTGCTTATGTTTGTATGTTTTATGATAAATTGTGATCATTAGGATCGTGTGCACCTTGTGTGCTTATGTTTGTGTGTTGTATGATAAATTGTGATCAGTAGGATCGTGTGCACCTTGTGTGCTTGATGTGTATGTGATATATGATGAAATGGATCAGTAGGATCGTGTGCACTGTGAGTGCTTGTGTTATTGTGCATGGTGTCTGCATAGCATGTGGATGGGATGGAATCATGGCTCAGATGGAGCGTATGTGATTCACCCTTGCTCCAAATGGGGAGCGTGGACGAGAGTTGAATCGTTGCTCAGATGGAGTGTATGCGATTCACCCGTGCTCCAAGTGGGGAGCGTGGTAGGGATAGATCGTTGCTCAGATGGAGTGTATGCGATCTATCCTGAGATTGATTATATGGGCTCAGGAGGAGCGTGGTAGGGATAGATCGTTGCTTAGATGGAGTGTATGCGATCTATCCTGAGATTGATTATATGGGCTCAGGAGGAGCATGGTAGGGATAGATCGTTGCTCAGATGGAGTGTATGTGATCTATCCTGAGTTTGAGTCGGTACCGCATATCATTGTGTCGAGTTGCATGTGTTGCATTGTTACGTGTGTTGTGTTGGCGTGGGACAGTAGGTCCGAAGTTGCTGTATGCGAAATGATGTTTATATGTTTCTGCCTTATTCATGTACATTAATACTGTTATATTTTGATTGTGATTTCTCACCCCTTGTTGTTGTTGTGGTCTGTGCTTCTTCATAAGTACTGACAATCTAGGTGCGTAGCTAGCTTGGATTGTGGCGAGTCGAGTCGTAGGGATGCTCTGATACGTAACACCGGGGCTTTTGGGAGTGTTTTGTTTATTTGATGTTTTGTGTGCCCCTGTGGCGTATCTTATTGTGTTGAGATTTGAAGATGATATTTTGTGTACTTTGGGGCAGATGGCCGACTTGATATATATGATGATAACGTGTATATATATATATGTTTATGACAGATTCATTTTCGCTGCAATTTTGTTGAAAATCATTTTTAAGAAATGTTTTGTGGAATTTTGGTGAAAATGTGACATCCCGTTTTTGGTGTGGAAACTCTGATAATTGTTTTATTTTATTTTGGGGAACGGGGTGTTACAAGTTGGTATCCGAGCAGGTCGGTCTGTCCGACCAAGTTGTCTTGCGTTGTTGTTTAAATCCCTGTATGCGGCATGTGTGTGAAAACACTGTCGGTACATGTTGTTATCTGACCTTGTCGGTAGAAGAGGAATGATTCCAGTGGGGGAGAAGTTTGTGTTTCTCCGAAATTCTGCAAGTGTGGAGTTGTGGCTTAGTGTGTCGAGGAACGCTCCTATAGTTTGGTAAAGATGGTTTGTACCCCATCATAATTTTTGGCTGTCTATTGAAAAATTGAGGAACTGATCACCCTTAATCTCTTGTTAATAGCAGACGGGATTGTGTTGGGATGGATAGACGTGTCTTGCAAGCTTAGGTGGCGTGAACAGAGAATTTTCTTGAGTTAAGCTAAATGCTTAATAGATTATTTTGAGGAGTCGACGTAAGACGTGTTAAGGTGTCCATGTTGACGGAAATTTTGAATGCTAAGGAAAGTGAGAAAATTGGGGTTTGTCAATTAATGGTGATTGTCCGGAAGTTTCCTAAGGAGGTAAGTGATTTACTACCGGAATGTGAAGTGAAGCGTGCACAATGACTCCGTTCTTGGAACTAGTCCGATATTAGTGACTCCATATTGTGTGTCTGTGTTGGGATTGGAGAAGTTGAAGAGTCAACTTGAATACCTGCTGGAAGAGAGGTTCTTTTGTTTGAGTGTGTTACCATGGGGTGCACCAATTTTGTTGGTTAGAAAGACAGAAGGTTTTCTTGAAGCTTTGGGTGAACTATGGATAAGTGATCAAGGTGACTATCAAGGACAAATGTTCGCTTCCAAGAGTTGATGATTTGATGGACCAATTGGTTGGAGGATATGAGTTTTGTGGTCATGAGATCGCGAGTAAAGTTATTGTGGTTGATATGTCAAAGATCGAAGTGGTATCGCATTGGGAGACTCTAAGGCCTGCTTTTGAGATTGGAAGTAATTGGGTTTTAAAATATTTAGAGATTGAAAGTATGTTGGATGGCCTCCTAGGTATGAAAATGTTGTTGTACGTTGAATTGCGAGATCGCAGCTTTTTACAAAATCGAAATCGAGCACTCGGAGGTTAGGTAACGGTCAAAAATGGAATTTCGGACTGTCAGGTTCGCCAGGTCCTTCGTCTAGCGAGTATGCTAGTGAACGGTTCCTTGCTCGCCTTTGTGTTCGCCCAGCGAAGACGTCCTGGGCAGGAGAAGGCGGTTTTCATATTTTTGCCATAACGGGAGAACCGTAACTCAGAATGACGCGCGGTTCGAAGCGTTGGAAAGCTATTACAATGTTCTATGTGATGGTGAAGTAATTACATGGAATTAAGTTATTTATTAATGAAGTGTATTTGGATGTTGTGGTAAGGACGGAAGGTACGGTTCGTGTTTCCGCCATAACTCACAACTTGTTTATTCGTTTGGCATGGGATTTTCCTTACTTATTCGAGTGAGGCAATGGTTGTGTTAACCAGTGATATTTTAATACATTCGAAGATTATAGAGGAATCATGTTGAAGATCGAGAATTTGAGTTATCATTGTTGGAGAATAAGCAGTTATATGCCACTTGAAGAGAGTTCAAGGAGTTTTGGGAGAGATGTCAACAGCTCGTGTGTTGATTTTTGATCGAGTTCGACAAGACTATTGGTTGTGTTTTGTGATGCTTTGTTGATATGATTGGGACATATGTTAAAGGTACCTTGGAGTACATAAGAGGAATCATTTGACCAATGATTTAGAGTTGGGTGTTGTTATGATTGTGCCGGAGTTGAAGGCTTCAATCATTTAGGCTGAGATTTGAAATGTTTGGTGATCTTAAGAGCTTAAGGTGTTTGTTTGATATGAAAGAGTTGAATATGAGGCAGAGTATATAATTGGAACGTCTAACAGATTACGGCTTTGAGTTGAATTACCATTCGGGTAAAGTGGATGTGGTAGCTGATGTAGTAAGTTGGAAATATTTGCATATACCGATGATGATGGTGAAAAGAGTTAAAACTGATTGAGCAATTTTGTAATATGAGTTTGGTGAGTGAAGAGACTTCTTATGGAGTTAAGCTTTTATTGTTAGATCTGGCTAGTGGTATTCTTGAGGAGAATCGAGAAGGTAAGAGATCTGGATTGAGTTAGTGGATCAGTTGAATTTGATGAATCAGAGTCGAAGGGTCGATTTTCAGATTTGGGGAAATAGTACCACGAGGTGTTGTGATAGGGGTTGTGTTTCGGCTGTTGTTTAGTGGAGTAGGAGTACTCTGGAAGAATACATTGGGGTAGATGGAGTATCCATCCCGGTGCTATGGAGAAGTAACAGAATTTGAGTAAATTGTTTTAGTGACCATAGATGTAGAGAGGAGTGGTTAAGGTTGAATATGCTGGTTAGAGCTTCCAAAGGTCGAAGATTGAACCTCAGAGACCGTTGAGTCTGATGCGACCGTTGAATATTCCAGAGAGGAAATCGGGTGGTATTTTCATGAATTTGGTGTTGAGAATTACAAAGAATTGGAAAGATATAATTTTAATTTGGGTTATTGTGAGTGGATAAACTATTCTATGTTGAGGATTTATGAGTCGCATATTGAGGAAGTGGTGAATTTGTATGAGATACTGTCAAATATTGTGTTGGATGGAAGTTTGAGGTTTATATTGAGTTTTTGAAGGAGCTTACGGGAAGCTCTGGGTACTAATTCGAAGTGGAGTTCAGCTTATCATCCGCAAACTGATGATCAGTCGGAGAGGACTATCCAGTCGCTGGAGGACTTGCTAAGGGCTTGTGTGTCGGATCAAGGTGGATCGTGGAATGGTTAATTACCGCTGATTGAGTCGCCTACAGTATCAGTTACCATTCTAGTATCAGAATGGTGCTGTATGGGGCCTTGTGAGATAGGAAGTGTGGGACTCTCTTGAGTTGGAATGAGTCGAGCGGGAGTGTTATGCCCAGATCTGAGAAATTGTGCATGAGACGGCCGAGAAGATCAAGAGGATCCAAGAAAGGATGTGTTTTGAGAATTATGATGGTAACTGGTGTTGGTCGAGCTTCGAAGTCTCGAGAACACACTAGGTGTTTTGTTTATTTGTGTCAGAATGACACACCGGATGCGGGGGGGGGGGGGGGGGGGGGGTGGGTGGGGGGGGGGGGGGGGGAAGTAGCATGTTAGACTACTTTGCCGCTATCGCTTATGAATGGCATGATGTGTTCCCTGTGTCTTCGTTGGGGGAGTACATTGAATCAGATGGATGATGTGCAAGTGAGAAATAATTTAATGGTTGAGGCATTGCTAGTTCAGATTGATGAACGAGAAACAACTCTGAGGGAAAGAGATACCTTTGGTGGGAGTGGCTTGGGGAGGTGCTGCAGGAGGCAGTGTGACTTGGGAATTGGAAAGCAGGATGCGAGGAGCGTATCCAGAATTGTTTCCATCAGGTAATTTTCGAGGACGAAAATAATTAAAGTGGGGGAGAGTTGTAACGCTCATTTTAATTATTTGAGTTTCCAGTGTTATTTCATTTTTCGGCGTGCTTGGTGTGGAATTTATTTGAGGAGCTATGGTCCATAATATTAGAATAATATGATTAATAATAATAATAATAATATGATAATTAGTAGTGTTGTTGCTATTATTATTATTATTATTATTATTATTATTATTATTATTATTATATTTAAAAATATTATTGGAATTATTAATTTTTGAATAAAAGAAATGAGGATTTAATATTAATTTGGAATTATTTGGAATTAAAAAGGGTTTTTGGGGTATTGAGGGCATAAGTGAAAAATTGGAAATAGAGAAAAGAAGAACACGAACCCGATGGAGAAAGGAAGCACGGTAAAAGAAGCTAGCAAGAGTGAGAGCACGGTCAAGCAAGAGCAAGCAAGAGGAAGCTAGGTTGTGGATTCTTGTGGTTCCTTCATCGGAGCTGCATTTGAGGTAAGGGGGGATAATCAGTTAAATTTTGGTATTGCGTTAATATTTGGTAGAAGGGGATTTCCCTAACCCCATTGATGAATGATGAACTAAATACTATGTTGTGTTGTGATTCTGAATGTTGCTAGCATGATATAATTGTTGCATGTGTTGTTCGGATGGATTTGGGGTTTCCGGTAGTTTTCCGTTTTAAGCCAGAAGATGATTAATTGAGTAGAGCTGAGGTTTTACCGGATGGAATTGAGAATAGATTTTGGAGCTAAGCCTTAGAATGTTGGTTAGTCATGTTAGAAGCTGATTTTTGGTAACATCGGGCGAGTTCGAAGAGAATGGCTGATTCTGATCAGTGAAATTTTTTCTGAAATCACAGGCATTTGCTGGGCGAATGAGGGGGCGAGCCTTCGCCAGGCTTCGCCAGGCGAACTGGCTAGCGAGTGTTGCCAGTAGCCTCTGTTTGTGTTCGCCAAAAGTTTCGTCGGGCGATTTCCAGCGAGTGTTCGCTGCGGGGCTTCGCCAGGCGAATGGTCAGCGAGTGTTCGCTGCGGGGTTTCGCCAGGCAAATGTGCCAGCGATCCCGACAACAGTTTGTGTTTTGCTGCTTTTCTATGTTGATTCCTTTCTGGTTTTTGACCCTTGTTTGTCATGTTTGATGATGAGCTTATTAGTGAGCTGTGGTGAGTGTATGTATTGTGTCGGAACATGATTCTGTGATATCTGTGTGATTAGGATATTTGAATTGGTGTATGTTATGATGTATGACTGTGGTGATGGGTGAGACATATTTGATATATGATGATGGATCAGTAGGATCGCGTGCACCTTGTGTGATTATGTTTGTGTGTTGTATGATAAATTGTGATCAGTAGGATCGTGTGCACCTTGTGTGCTTATGTTTGTGTGTTGTATGATAAATTGTGATCAGTAGGATCGTGTGCACCTTGTGTGCTTGATGTGCATGTGATATATGATGAAATGGATCAATAGGATCGTGTGCACCGTGAGTGCTTATGTTGTTGTGCATGGCGTCTGCATATCATGTGGACGGGATGGAATCATGGCTCAGATGGAGTGTATGTGATTCACCCGTGCTCCAAATGGGGAGCGTGGACGGGATTTGAATCGTTGCTCAGATGGAGTGTATGCGACTCACCCGTGCTCGAAGTGGGGAGCGTGGTAGGGATAGATTGTTGCTCAGATGGAGTGTACATGATCTATCCTGAGATTGATTATATGGGCTCAGGAAGAGCGTGGTAGGGATAGATCGTTGCTCAGATGGAGTGTTTGTGATCTATCCTGAGATTGATTATATGGGCTCAAGAGGAGCGTGGTAGGGATAGATCGTTGCTCAGATGGAGTGTATGCGATCTATCCTGAGTTTGAGCCGGTACTGCATATCATTGTGTCGAGTTGCATGTGTTGCATTGTTACGTGTGTTGTGTTGGCGTGGGACAGTAGGTCCGGAGTCGCTGTATGCGAAATGATGTTTATATGTTTCTTCCTTTATTCATGTACATTAATACCGTTATATTTTGGTCGTGATTTCTCACCCCTTGTTGTTGTTGTGGTCTGTGCTTCTTCAGAAGTACAGACAATCTAGGTGCGTAGCTAGCTTGGATTGTGGCGAGTTGAGTCGTAGGGATGCTCTGATACGTAACACCGGGGCTTTTGGGAGTGTTTTGTTTATTTGATGTTTTGTGTGCCCCTGTGGCGTATCTTATTGTGTTGAGATTTGAAGATGATATTTTGTGTACTTTGGAGAAGATGGCCGACTTGATGTATATGATGATGACGTGTATATATATATATATATATATATATATATATATATATATATATATATATATATATATATATATATATATATATATATATATATATATATATATATATATATATATATATATATATATATATATATATATATATATATATATATATATATATATATATATATATATATATATATATATATATATATATATATATATATATATATATATATATATATATATATATATATATATATATATATATATATATATATATATATATATATATATATATATATATATATATATATATATATATATATATATATATATATATATATATATATATATATATATATATATATATATATATATATATATATATATATATATATATATATATATATATATATATATATATATATGTTTATGACAGATTCATTTTTGCTGCAATTTTGTTGAAAATCATTTTTAAGAAATGTTTTGTGGAATTTTGGTGAAAATGTGACATCCCGTTTTTGGTGGGGTGAAACTCTGATAATTGTTTATTTAATTGTTTTATTTTATTTTGGGGAACGGGGTGTTACAATTGGCCTAGTAAACTGTAGGTTTTGTGCCTTTATCTCCGTAAGACCTTAGGGATGATTTAGAGATGTTTTGGAGGCATTGGGGAAGTGAATCGTGTGGACTTTTGGGTTGATTTAGGTTCTGGAGCGTAACAGCGTTTTGCTGTCCGTCACGATTGTTCATGTTTTCGGTCGAAATTGTTTTGGACGTAACTTTTGATCCGTAAGTCCGTTTTGACCCTCATTCGAAGCTTTGGAAAGCTAATGAATAGGGCTATAACATAGTATAGATAATGGAATTGTTTTACCAATATTTTTATATCTATTTATGTTTGAGAAGTCAATTGTGTATATGTTCTATTAATGAATCATGTTCTGGTTCAGTTATGTCTTGATGTTTTGATGCTGCAATTTTCCTGATGAATTACCATGAGGGTAACTGTGATAATATGTGATAATATGATGAATTAAAATTAGTAGGACTGTGAAATTTATGTGATTAATAGGCGATAGTATGAGAATTACCGTGAGTATAATTATGAATTAATATGTGATAATATGTGATAATATGATGAATTAATATGAGTATGACTGTGAGTGTTATGTGATTTGTATATGATTATATGATGATTTCTATGATATATGATGATGATTATTATGATTATATGATGAGCTATGATGACATGACGTATGATGGTGATTATGATGATGAGCTATGATGTTTGATGATGATGATGAATATGATGAATGATGATGCACCTATGATGTTTTTATGAGGATGATTTGTGACGTGTGCATCATGCATTCATGTGCATCCGGACTTCGGTTCAGGACCTCGATTACTTTGGCTTCAATCCCATTGTGTGGATGTGAAGTGTTTTGATGTGCTCCGGTTCTCAAGTAGAATCGATCCTATTGATGGGGACCTATGGAGGGTTGATGGCCTAGTGTCCATCATGCTGTGATGATTGGTACCACATGCATTGAGTCTTGTTGCATTTGCATTTATGGTTCCTTTTGTATGAATTATGACGTGTTGGCCTTTGAGGCATATTGAAGGATATGAATGTGTTGAATATGATTATGATGCCATTTATATGTTGATTTTTATACATTGATTATTATGAATTGTTTTACTTACCCTGCCTGTTTGAATTTTACCTCCACGTGGGTAATGTGCAGATGATCAAGTTTAGCCATGGACGCCGTTGAGGATTTTTAAAGTCTTTGAGTTGTTAGCCTTTTGGTTAACTTAGAGGGTTTTGCTCTGATATGTAACATCGGGTTGGGTTCTTTTGAGTTAAACTATATACTATTGAGTTATTTTCCTCATCTTCCCGTATGAGGAAAACCTTGATTTATACCTTTTGAGTTCCGCTGCTTTGTGCAATTTGATGTATTTTGAGAAAACCCGTTGTACACGGAGCATTGACTTATTTTGAGCTATTAAGAAATGTACACCCTTTAAGGTGATTTTTATTGAGTTAAATAATTTACTCTGATATCTGTGTTATTTTGCCTTAATAATTATAGGGTAAAAAAGGGTGTTACATTAGTGGTATCAGAGCAGGTCGGTCCATCCGGCCAAGTGTCTAATGTTATTTGTTCCTTAGTATGCGACATGTGTGTGAAAACACTGTCGGTACACGTTTGTGTTCTAACCTTTGTCTGCATAGTGGGAATGAGTCAAGTGGGGGAGAAGCTTGTGCTTCTCCAGGATGCTGCAAGTGTAGAGTGGTGGCTCAGTGTGTCGATGGACGCTCTTATAATTTGGTAAAGATGGTTTATGTCCCATCATGATTTTCAGCTGTCTATTGACAAATTAAGGAACTGATCACCCTTAATCTCTTGTTGATAGTGGACGGAGTCATGTTTGAGGGGATAGACGTGTCTTGCAAGCTTAGATGGCGTGTGCAGTGAATTGTTTTGAGTTAAGCTAAGTGCTTATGAGTTATTTTGATGAGTCGGTACGAGATGGTTATTTTGATGGGAACCTGGAGTGTTAATGAAATGGGGAAGTTGGTGGTTTGCCAATTAGTTGTGATTGTCCAGGAGTTTTCCTAATGAGATAAGTGATTTACTACCGGAACATGAAGTGGAGTTTGTGATCGACTTAGTTCCTGGAACTAGTCCGATATCGATGGCTCCATATAATGTGTATGCATTGGGATTGAAAGAGTTGAGGATTCAACTTGAAGATTTGCTTGAGGAAAGATTCATTCGTTCGAGTGTGTCACCATGGGGTGCACCAATTTTGTAGATTAAGAAGAGGGAAGGTTTTGTGGGGCTTCGTGTGGATTATAGACGAGTGAACAAGGTGACTAGTAAGACAAGTGTTCACTTCCAAGGGCTGATGATTTGATGGGTCAGTCGGTTGTTGCAAGTGTGTTCAGTAAGATGAATTTGAGATCTAGGTATCATCAGATTCGTGTGAGGGCTGAAGATATTCAGGAGACTGCTTTTAAAATAAGGTATGGACATCATGAGTATTTCTTGATGCCATTTGGTGTGACTAATGCACCATGTGGATTTGTAGAGTATGAACAGGATTTTTCATACTTATTTGGGCAAGTTTGTGGTTGATATGAAGAAGGTTGGAGCTGTATAGCAATGGGAAGCTCCAAAAACCTGTATTTGAGATTAGAAGTTTTCTTGGGTTGGCAGATTGTTATTGGAATTCATTGAAGGATTTTTCCAAGTTATCTTTGCCATTGACATATTGGGATGCAAAGTATGAAGAAAAGTTGCAAGAGCTTTTGAGAAGACTGACAACAGCTCAGGTTTGATTTTTCCGAATCCGACAGAACCATTATGGTACACTGTGATGCTTCGTTGATGGGATTGGGAGGTGTGTTAATGCAACATCAGCAAGTTTAGCTTATGCTTTAAAGTAACTTAAAGGGAATAAGAGGAATTAGCTGACACGTGATTTAGAGTTGGTTGTTATTGTGGGTGTGTCGAAGCTTTGGAAGCTTTATTTGTTTGGTTCGAGAATTGAGATGTGTAGTAATCGTAAGAGTTCAAAGTACTTCTTTGATCAGAATGAGTTGACTGTGAGGAAGAAGAGATGATTGGGACTTCTGAAGGGTGGTGGTTTTGGGTTGAATTACCATTCAGGTAAAACAGACGTGGTAGCTGATGCATTGATTTGGAAATCTTGCATATACCGATGACGGTAAAAGAGTTAGAAATGATTAAGCAATTTCGTGATATGAGCTTGGTTTGTGAAGAGACTTCTTATGGAGTTAAGCTTAGTATGTTGGACCTTACTAGTGGTATTCTTGATGAGATTCGATGAGGTCAGAAATCTGATTTGGGTTGGTAGATCGGTTGAATTTGATGAATCAAAGTCGAAGGACTGAATTTCAGATTAATGGAAATGGTATCATGAGATGTTATGATAGAGTTTGTGTTCCATATATTTTTGATTTGAAGAAGAGTATTCTTGAGGAGGGACATTTAAGTGGATCGAGTATCCATCCCGGTGCTACGAAGAGGTACTCGGATTTGAGGAAATTGTTTTGGTGGCTAGGGATAAAGAAATAAGTGGTTGGGTTTGTATATGCTGGTTAGACTTGCCAGAGGTCTAAGATTGAACATCAGAGACCGTTGGGTCTGATGCAACCGTTGAATATTCTAGACTGTAAATGGGATAGTATTTCCATGGATTTTGTGTCGGGTTTGCCGAAGACTGTGAGAGGGATATGATTCAATTTGGATGATTTTGGATAGATTGACTAGATCAGCTCATTTTATACCAATGAGGATTAATTATTCTATGTTGAAGCTAGCTGAGATGTATATTGAGGAAGTTGTGAAGTTGTATGAGATATCGTCGAATATTGTGTCAGATGGAAATCTGAGATTTACATCGAGATTTTGGGAGAGTTTGCAGACGCTTTGGGTACCATGTTGAAGTTGAACTCTGCCTATCATCCGCGGACGGATGGACAGACAGAGAGAACTATCCAGTCTTTAGAAGATTTGTTGAGAGCTTGTGTGTTGGATCAAGGTGGACCGGGGGATAGTTATTTGTCGTTGGTTGAGTTTACCTACGATAACAGTTACCATTCTAGTATCAGAATGGCACCGTATGAGACTTTGTATGGTAGGAGGTGTATGACTCCTTTGTGTTGGTATGAGTCAGGCGAGAGTGTTGTGCTTGGACCTGAGATTTTGCAAAAGACGACTGAGAAGATCAAGAGGATCCAAGAAAATATGGATGTTTCGCAGGGTCGTCAGAAGAGTTACCATGATAAGAGGAGGAAAGCACTTGAATTTCAAGGGGGAGATCATGTGTTTTGAGAGTTACGTCGGTAACTGGTGTTGGTCGAGCTTTGAAGTCTCGGAAGCTCACACCGTGTTTTGTTGGTCTGTATCAGAGTGATGCAGGGGAAGCATGGGAGAAGTAGCATGTTAGACTGTCCTACCGTTGTCACTTGTGAATTTGCATGATGTGTTTCATGTGTCTCCATTGAGGAAGTACATTCCAAATCCGTCGCATGTGATTCAGATGGATGATGTACAAGTGAGAGATGATTTGGCTGTTGAGGCATTGCTAGTTCAAATTGATGAACGAGAAGCAACTTCTAGGTAGAGAGATTGCCTTGGTAAGGTAGTTTTGGGAGGACCAGTTGGAGAAAGTTGGACTTGGGGGCATGAGGATCAGATGAGGGAGTCGTATCCGACTCTGTTTCCTTTAGGTGATTTTCGAGGGAAAAAATTCTTTTAAGTGGAGGAGAGCTGTAACACCCCAAATTTAAGTGGAATATTTTAATTTATTTATTTAATTGAGAATATTCGTATTTTGGTGGTTTTCGGTTGTTTTGTGGATTATTGGGAATTATGCATTTTTGGATTATTTATTTAATTAATAGTATACAATATGGAAATATTAGTATTATTATTAGTTAAAATAAATATAAGTGAACTAAGGGTAATTTTGGCATTAAGAGGAGTTAGTAAGGGTGTTATGGGAAAAGCCCAGTTGTGTGGCCCAAGACTAGGTTTGACAAAAAGGAATTTTGAAGGAAATTAGGATTCATGTTGTTAATCGTGAAAAGTATTGAGGCCAGAGCTCTGAGGAGAAGAATGGAGGCAGAAGCTTCGAGAGATTCCCTGAAATATTGAGAAGGCTTTGATCGACAACTAAGGTATGGATAGCCTTTCATAATTTTCCATGTGTGACTTTCAGTGTATTTAAGGTTGATTTAAGGGTTTAAGAGTTTTGAGGTGAATAATGAGAAAAAGGGATTTTTGGCCTTTGTGGCCTAAAATCGATTATTGAGAATTTTAACCATAGGGATTTATTTGGGGGAAAGGGGAACTAGGCCTTCGTGGCCAAATAATATGATTTGACATTGGTCTGACCCCGTCAAGAAATTTTGATAGTGATGACCCTGATGATTGTGGTGTAGTGGTAAGTATTCCTTACTGTTTGAGCATAGATATGAGAAATAGCGATCTTTGGCCTTCGTGGCCTAAACCTTGAACTATTATATGTTTAACCCTGATGGAATACGAATATTTGAATGTGAGTAACTCTAATGCCTTAGGGTGTAATTGAAGGAAAAATTGTGATTTAGGGCGTGAATATGTTACGGGATTGGCCTAGTAAACCGTAGGTTTTGTGCCTTTACCCCTGTAAGACCTTAGGGATGATTTAGAGATGTTTTGGGGGCATTAGGGAAGTGAATCGTGTGGACTTTTGGGTTGATTTAGGTTCTGGAGCGTAACAGCGTTTTGCTGTCCGTCACGACTGTTCATGTTTTCGGTCGAAATCGTTTTGGACGTAACTTTTGATCCGTTAGTTCGTTTTGGACCTCGTTCAAAGCGTTGGAAAGCTAATGAATAGGGTTATAACATAGTATAGATAAGGGAATTGCTTTCCCAATATTTTTATATCTAATTATATTTGAGAAGTCAATTGTGTATATGTTCTATTAATGAGTCATGTTCTGGTTCAGTGATGTCTTGATGTTTTGATGCTGTAATTTTCCTGATGAATTACCATGAGGGTAACTGTGATAATATGTGATAATATGATGAATTAACATGAGTAGGACTGTGAAGTTTATGTGATTAATAGGCGATAGTATGAAAATTACCGCGAGTATAATTAGAAATTAATATGTGATAATATGATGAATTAATATGAGTATGATTGTGAGCACTATGTGATTTGTATATGATTATATGATGATTTCTATGATGTATGATGATGATTATTATGATTATATGATGACATGATGTATGATGATGATTATTGTAACACCCATTTTTAATTATTTAGCCTTTCTGGTGTTATTCTATTTTCGGTGTGTCTTTGTGGAGATTATTTAATGATTTTGGAGTTTAATATTAATATAATTAATAATGATAATAATTTGATATTTGATAGTAATATTATTATTATTATTGGTATTATTATTATTGGAATAAAAGAAATAAGGATTTAAGGGTTATAAGGGGTATTTGTGAGTTTTGAAAGGGAGGAAAAAGAAGAACACGGTCTATTGGGAGAAGAGTGAGGAAGAAGAACAAGAACAAGAGTGAAGAGGAGAAGAGAGGAGGCCAAGATTTCTGATTCTTCAAGAGTTTTCAGCATTTGATCAAGTTATCGAGGTAAGGGGGAGGGGGGGAACGGGTCGAATTCGGTATGTTGCATGAATTCTAGGTAGAGGGGATTTCCCTAACCCCATAGATTTTGATGAACATAATTGAGATATTGTTGTGATTCTGAATGGTTACTGATATGTTGAACTTGTGATTGCCCGTACTCCGAATGGGAGCTTGGTGAGGGTAGATCATTGCCATTGGTGGGCGTATGTGATCTATCCGGGTTTGATTGCCCGTACTCCGAAGGGAAGCATAGTGGGGATAGATCGTTGCCATTGGTAGGTGTATGCGATCTATCCGGGTTCGATTGAATGAACCAGTGAGTCGGTACCGCATATCATGGCGTTGTGTTGCATATGGTTGCATTGGCTTGTGTGCTGTGTGTAACACCCCATTCCCAAAAACACAAATAATTGCAATAAAATAAACGAATATCAAAGTATTCACATATACAATGGGATGTCACAGAAAACACACATCAAGAAAACATCTTCATTAATGATTTTCGATAATTAAACAGCGGAATTATATACATAGATTCACATCATATACATAATATCATAATCATCATGTACGACCACTGCCAAAATATACAAAATACATCCACCACAACGGGTTCAACAAAACATGATACGCCACAGGGGCACACAAAATCATCAGTAAGCAATAAACTCCTAAAAAGCCTCGGTGTTACGTATCAGAGCATTCCTACGACTCGCCACAATCCAAGCTAGCTACATACCTGGATTATCTGTACTTTCGAA
Source organism: Lathyrus sativus (assembly GCA_963859935.3). Lineage (NCBI taxonomy): Eukaryota > Viridiplantae > Streptophyta > Magnoliopsida > Fabales > Fabaceae > Lathyrus > Lathyrus sativus. The sequence continues at coordinate 10,184 of CAWUDS030001648.1, read as the reverse complement.
GAAGCACAGGCCACAACAAAAGTAAAGGGGTGAGAAATCACGATCAAATCATAACGGTAATAACATACATGAATAAATAGGCAGAAACATATAAAATATTCATTCATATACATCAATCCGGACCTACTGTCCCATGCCAACACAACACTCACAACCATGCAAATACATGCAACACAACCCATGATATGCGGTACCGACTCAACATCACTGGTTCGTCAACCATCCTCAGGATAGATCGCATACGCTCCCTCTGAGCAACGATCTATCCCTACCACGCTCCCTATTTAGAGCCCGGGTAAATCACACTCAGGATAGATCGCATCCACTCCCTCTGAGCAACAATTTATCCCTACCACTCCCTTTCGGAGCACCGGGAAAATCACACTCAGGATAGATCGCATCCACTCCCTCTAAGCAACGATCTATCCCTACCACGCTCCCCATTTCGAGCACGCGAGTGAATCACATACGCTCCATCTGAGCAATGATTCACCCTGTAAACATGCATATGCAAACCCCATGCACACAACAACACTAGCACACACGGTGCACACGGTCCCCTGACCACATCTCATCACATATCATATGCATATATATATATATATATATATATATATATATATATATATATATATATATATATATATATATATATATATATATATATATATATATATATATATATATATATATATATATATATATATATATATATATATATATATATATATATATATATATATATATATATATATATATATATATATATATATATATATATATATATATATATATATATATATATATATATATATATATATATCACGCATCCTCATATCCATGCATACTAACATACATCAATTCAATCATTCACATTAAACGAGTATCAAGCATTCAAGCTCTACATCACACATACACTCTCACTGTTCATCCCCAAACATAGAATCGAGCACAACCAGCAAGGGTTAAACAATACAAGAGAATAGAACAACACATCACAAAAATTGAAAGAAAAATGCTGTCATGCTCGCTAGCTCATTCGCTAGGTGAAGCATCAGTGAGCACTCGCTACTCGCTCGCTCAGCGAGCACCCTCGCAAAGCCAAACAGAAACAGTCTGGAAGCACTCGCTACCCAGTTCGCCCAGCGAACACCCAGCGAAGGTTCGCTAACAGCTCGCCCAGCGAAGCAGCTGGCGAGCGTCTGCGAAATCAGAAAAAAATAAACCACTGTGCAGTAGCGGCACAGCCTTCCAAAATCATCCGATTCTACTCAACTCAGTTCCCAAAACAGCGGCTCAACATGAAACAACCTAATTACAAAATCTACTCTCGATTAACCCAACATAACCTTAATTCTACTCAGTTAAACAACTTCTGGCATAAACACTGCAACTACCGAAATTCCCCAAATCACCAAACAATCATACTTCATCGCCTGCAATAGAATCCACACACTATCAGCAAACATCAGAATCAAATACTCATACCATAACATCATCAAAACCTAATGGGGTTAGGGAAATCCCCTTCTACCTAGTATTCATGCAATTACCGACTTGACCCGATTATCTCCCCCCCCCTTACCTCAATAATCCGAACTGATGATGAAATTCTTGCTCCAAAGATGATCTTCGGCTTCTTCTTGCTCCAATTCCTCTTCTCTTGACCGTGATCCCCCTACTTCTCACTTTCACCGTGTTCTTGCTCTTCCTCTTCTTCCAAGTGTGTTCTCCTCTTGTTCTATTTTTCCAAAAATGCCAACACTACCCTTAGTCTCAAATAATTCACCTTTTAATTCCAATAATACTATTTCCACAATTTCTTTTAATTCCAAAACAATAATAATTCTCACAATATTAATATTATTAATAATAATAATAATAATAATAATAATAATATCAATATTAATATTAATTATTATCATTTTCAATTATATAATATTAATATTATGTTCCTCATTTCCTCAACAATTTCTACACAAAACACGTCGAAAACGAAATAACACTGGAAACTAAAAATAATTAAAATGGGCGTTACAACTCTCCCCCACTTTAATTATTTTCGTCCTCGAAAATACCTGATGGAAATAACTCTGGATATGCTTCCCGCATCCTACTTTCCAATTCCCAGGTCACACTGCCTCCTGGAGCACCTCCCCAAGCCACTCTCACCAAAGGTATCTCTTTCCCTCGGAGTCGCTTCATCTTGCGATCCTCGATCCTTAATGGCAATGTCTCTACAATTAGATTCTCTCTAACTTGGACTTCATCCCTCTGAATCACATGTGACAGATCGGGTACATACTTCCGAAGTTGCGACAAATGGAACACGTCATGCAAGTTCGAAAGCTCCGACGGCAACGCCACCCTATACACCACAACACCAACCCTCTGCAAAATCTGATACGGCCTGATAAACTTCGGATCCAACTTCTTGAACTTCAATGCATGTCCTACACCAGTCACTGGATTAACCCTCAAAAATACATGGTCACCTTCACTGAATTCCAATTCTTTCCTTCGGTTGTCATAATAACTCTTATGCCGATCATGAGATGCTTTCATCTTCTCACGGATCATCTGCACTGTCTCAGTAGTCTGCTGCACCAACTCTGGTCCCAACACAACACTCTCACCCGACTCATACCAACACAGAGGAGTCCCACACCTCCTACCATAAAGAGCTTCAAACGGTGTCATCCTAATACTGGAATGGTAACTATTGTTATGCGTGAACTCAATCAATGGCAAATGAGTATCCCATGTACCACCTTTCTCTAAAACACAAGCCCGCAACAAATTCTCCAAAGTCTGAATAGTCCTCTCCGACTGACCATCCGTCTGCGGATGATAAGCCGAACTCAACTTCAACTCGGTACCCAAAGCTTCCTGCAAACTCTTCCAAAATACTGAAGTGAACCTCGGATCTCTATCCGACACAATACTCAACGGCACACCATGCAACTTCACAATTACTCGAATATAGATCTCTGCCAGCTTCTCCAACAGAAAATTGATACTAATCGGCACAAAATATGCTGATTTAGTAAGCCGATCCACGATCACCCAAATCGCATCAAATCCTCTCGCCGTATTTGGAAATCCCGTAACAAAAAACATGGCGATACAATCCCACTTCCATACCAGAATTTCTAACGGTTGCATCATCCCAGAAGGTCTCTGATGTTCCACCTTCGATTTCTGACATACCAAACAAGCATAAACAAAACGAGCGATATCCCTCTTCATACCCGACCACTAAAACAGGTTTTTCAAATCCTGATACATCTTTGTAGCTCCTGGATGAACACTAAGGCTACTACGATGTCCTTCGTCCAAAATTGACCTCTTCAACTCATCATTATCTGGCACACAAATTTTGCCCCGAAACCTCAACACACCCGCATCATCCAACTTGAAATCACCACCGGAGTCACTTCCAGCTCCTTGCATCAAATCCACAAGTTTCACATCCATCTTCTGATTTTCTCTGATCATATCCAAGAAATCATTCTTCACTTGCAATTTACCCAACATCACACCATTAGTCGTAAATTCACAAACCATGCTCAAATCTCGAAACTACTCAATAAGCTCCATCTCTTTCAGCATCAAAGCTGACATATGAATGGTCTTCCTGCTCAACGCGTCTGCAACAACATTCGCTTTTCCTGGGTGATAGCTCAAACTGAAATCATAATCTTTCAGGAATTCCAAACACCTTAGCTTCATCTTCCAACAAAGTTCTCAATTCCTTACTATATAAGGAATCTGCCAAAGCTTCCTCTTCTGGAGTCAAAAACAATAACACCTTCCTAAAACAATCGATGTACACTCGGTTGAACTCCAACCAATTCATACCCAGTATAACATCCAAACCACCAAGTGGCAAACAAATCAAATCCACACTGAAGTCTCGGCCAAAAATAGTTAGTGGACACTTCAAACACACCAAAGAAGTAGTCACTAAACCAATAGAGGGAGTCTCAATAGTCATCCGCTGCTCAAGAGTAGTCGGCACCAAACCTAACCTCTTCACACAATCAACAGAGATAAACAAGTGGGTCGCACCCGTGTCAATCATAGCAGACAAGGGAACATTATTGATGAAACAAGTACCTTGGATAGAACGATCCTCACTAGCAACTTGGGTTCCCACCACCGCAAACACCTTGCCACTGGTCTGAGGCACCTGAGACGACTTCGGCTTCTCACAATGAGTACTGATGTGGCCCTTCTCACCACAGTTGTAACAGGTAGGCATCACGACCCGACAATCAGCCATCACGTGGCCTGATTTACCACACTTGAAAAACTTTTTCACCTCCTAAGGACACGCAATGGCTCGATGACCCGTGTCACCGCACCGAAAACACTTTCCACCAGCAAACTGTTGCACCCCAAAATTTGACCAACCGGTTCCCATATCTGGTTTATGTTTCGACGCATTTTGCATTCGCATTCGCATATCGCATACATTGCATTTTTTCAGTTAGATTGACTTTATCGGGATTACAGCCCTCTGATCGCGCCTCAGGCATTTTAGGCCAATACGAGGTTTTATTTTGAGAATTTGTGCTCATCCCGGTGTTTTCAGCTCTCGCTGTTGTTTTTGAGGACATTTTGGTGTCCGGTTTTTACCGCTTATTTCGCTATAGTTGCACAGTTGTTCTCTAATCGATTTAATTGGCTTCCCTGTTTTTTTTAGAATTTTCCCCTTTATTTTCTAGATTTTTAATAGATTTTTAATAGATTTTTATAGATTTAATTGAATTTTTTTCTAGATATTAAATAGGTTTTTAATATTTTCTTATAGAATTTAATGGTTTTTTAGAATTTTTAAATAGATGTTTCTTTTTTTAAAATAGTTTAAATAGATTTTGTTTTTAGATATTAAGTAGATTTTCAATTGGTTTTTTTTAATAATTGAAGTTAATGTTTTTAGGATTAATTCATAGAGCTTAAGTAGAGTTTAATCATTTTTTAATTAGGATTAATTAGAAGAATGGATTGGTAGTTTTTAATTACTAGCCTTAATTTTTGTTTAGGTTAATTGAATATTAATTGTTTTTTTTAATCATCATTAGAGTCTTAAGTGTGGTATTAATGGAGTCTTAGTTGTTAATTAGATTTTAATTGCAGCTTTTCCATTTATTAAGTCTTTAATCCTGTCATTAGTGTTAGTGGGCCATTATCCATTTCAAAAGCCCAGTCAAAAGTCCAATTCGTGCCACTTGGCGTCAGTATAAGAGGGCCACGCGTGTATTCCCCCTGGTTGACACCTCATTTCCCCCACTACCCCACCAGCTGACACATCACCCTCAGTCTCACTCTCTCTGCCACGTTCCACTCTCCCTCTCCGCATGCCTTCCACGCGTCCCTCTCTCCATCCCCCAGACCGCCACACGTGTCTCTTCGTTTCACCTTACCGCCGACCATGCATGCGCCGGAGGACCGCCCTAACCACTCACTGGAGCCACCGCAACCGTCGCCGGAAACTGCAAAAACACACCAAGATCTTCATCCATTTCCCAGATTTCCTCCTTCAACCTTCATCGTGTTCTTGATGATATTCCTCCGATCAACCACTGTCTGTTCATCATCCGAGAACTTTCTCCAAAACTTCATCATACATTCATCCAGATCAATCGCTCATCAAACTTTTCCAGAAACTCCAGATTTCGCATCAGTTCATCGGTGATTTTCCAGTGTTCATCCACGTTCATCATCTTCTCATATGAATCTTCATCAAGATTCGTCAACGCTTCATCCACCTCCGTCAAATCTTCACCAAGAACTCATCCAATGTTCATAAAATTCATCCGTGAGCTGCATCATGTTCGTCAATCCTCACCAGATCCTTCACGAGTTTATCGCCGTTTTGCCAGATCATCATCGTTTGTCCTTCATCAAGAATGTCAAGCTTCATCTGGATTCGCGTTCATCAACATTCATTGTGATCTTCATGAAGTTCATCCAGTTTTTCCAGAAACGCAAAGAACTTCAGTAATCTCCAGATTCACATGCATCTTCAAAGAACACATCGTTCAGCATTAAACACGTTCATCCAGACGTTCTTCGATTCTTCGTAAGCGCAAAAGTTCATCATCAGCTTCATCCAGATTTTCCAAGAATCCTCCAAAGCTCCATCAATCGTCATCGCACCTTCAGGATATTCATCGAGCTAGTTGTTGATAAATTACGATTTAGTGTGTTTGTTTTTTTGTGTGGTTCATTTCATTTGTTTGAAGTTTGTAGAACGAAATGGAGTTTTGGGTTTGAGAGAAAGTGTTGCGAGAGGGAAGTTTGGGTGAAGGTGATAGACGAGGTTAAGAATCTGAGAGAGATTCTGAGAGAGTGAGAGAGGGAGAACGGCGGAGGTGAACAGTGGAAGGAGAATGGAGAAGGATTAGGGTTTCGTTTGGGAGAGGAGAGAATGGAAGTGGATTGGAATTTGGGCCTCAGAGCCCATTGCATTTTGGACCTCACCCTTTTTTTTCCTTAGACAACCCCAGTCCACGTTTTTCTTGTTTTTTTGTTGTTGGTACGAGTGGGCTGGGCCCAATTCAGTTTTCCAGTTCACACCCCCAGTGACCAGCGCCTCCCCCCAATTTTTGTTTTATTTTCTGATTTCTTTTTGGTATTGTGGGCCAGGCCCAGAGTGGTTTTTTCTGCCTTACCCCAGTTTTTCAGGATTGTACCCTCTCCTCTGCTTTTAATTTTCTTTTAATATTTTTGTATTGTACCATTTAATAATAATTCTTCAGGATTAGTTTAATATTAGTTAGAATATTATAATTCATAGAATAGTTTTAGATATTAATTTCTTTTAGGAATTTTGTTCGGATTTAATATTCCTAGAATATAGTTTTAGGTATTAATTTCTGGTTGAGGAGATTTATGGGTTTAATTTTTTTTAGGATATAGTTTCCTTAGGAGATTATTTTTCCATTTCTTAGGAGTAGACTATTATTTCTATTTTGCGTTGGATTTCTCTCCTATTTTTCTTTTCTATCCGATTTTATTTTCGATTGTACTTTTGGCTGGCCGTGTGACACGATTCAATTGGAGAATGATTTTCGATATCATTTCTCTATCTTGTCTTTGACACGGACATCAATATGCTACCTCTTAGAGTTCGATTTCTCGCATAAGTCGAACCATGACGGTCTAAGCGTTACATTTGTTCTGGTTCGAGCGTCCTCATCAAGGATCCAGAGAGGAGAAGATTGGAATGGAGCTTGCGCGCATGTCAGGAGCCCAGGAGCTGCTTCGTTCATCATCATCATCTTATTCAAGTCTTCAGGCAACCGTCGAGTGTTGTGAGCTGCATTGTTAGATACGTAGGGAATGACCGTTGAGGAGTTTCTTCTCAATCTTCTAGGATGTCTAGTATGGTACCCTTTGGGTGACATGCGACGCATTCGCTCCTACGTCTTAGGTTCTTGCGTGTGTGTCCCGAGTTCCTTCCCGTTTAGGCGTAGGCCTGCTTCCTCTTTGTTCTCGCCCCGTGCGAGCGAAAATCCTTTTCTCTCGCGTTCAGGCGATCGAGACCCCTTCTCTTGCCCCCGTGCAATCGAGATTCGTTTTCCCATCGAACTACGTTTGCTCTGATCTCTCGTACCTGACGAGAGTACGTAGGCATAGGATGCGATATCCTAGCGAGCTCCCTTTTCCCTTCTTCACGTTTCCCCGTTTGCTGTAGTAGGATGAACTACAGCTGCTCTGATTTCTCGTATCAAACGAGAATATGTAGGCATAGGACGCGATATCCTAGCGAGCACACTAATAACTAACCTCTCTGTTCTCTCGCTGCCGTGCGATCGAGACTTTCCCGCTAACACTTGTCTCCCTTTCTCTTGCCCTTGCGCATTTGAGGCCAGACCGTAGTTTTAAGTTCCGTAGGTTCCCGTACCTTTCAAGCCAACTTAATCTCTCACTCCTGTGTGATCGAGAACACCCTGTCTAGCCGTAGTTAGCCTGAACTACATAAGCTCTGATCTTTCACGCTGTGTGGAAGTACGTAGGTACAAGACGCGAAGTCTTGGCGAGCCATTTCCCCGTAGTCCTGAACTACGATGACTCTGACTTTCTCTCTTGAGAATACGTAGGCATAGAGTGCGACGCTCTATCGAGTCAGTCTCTTTCCGTTTAGACTTAGCAGCCATAGATAGATTGTTTTTGCATCCTTTAGACGAACCAGCAAGCGTGGATCCCATCGAGTACGATGGACGTGAGGGGTGCTAATACCTTCCCCTTGCATAACCGACTCCCGAATCCAGGATTTGGTGGCGATGACCATTCCTTTCCCGTCTTTGCGGTAGGTTTACTTCGAGCGTTTCCTTTCCCTCCTTTGGGATAAATAACGCACGGTGGCGACTCTTCTGTTTAGCCGGCGCCGATTTTCGCAGTAGCGACACAAACGATCTTCCTTCTCTAGGCTTCTTATCATCAGCACCCTTGAACTTTCCTTTATTAGTCGGAGCACTGTACGGAGTACCACCAAACCTTTGTTTACCCTTACAGTCATTAGCAGCTTTGTAATGCGCAATCCTTGCCCTGTTGTCATTGTCATAAATTCTGCTTCTGCTTATAAGCTCAGGATAATCCCTGATCTTTTGACAAGCTATTCCCATCTTCACTTCCGAACGTAGCCCATTCTCAAACTTCAAACATTTAGAGGTCATCGCTCCCTCAGTATTGTAATGGGGACAATACTGCACTAGTTCCTCAAACTTAGCGGCATACTCCGCCACAGTCATATTGCCCTGCTTCAACTCCAAAAATTCTATCTCTTTAGCACTTCTGATATCCTCCGGAAAATACTTCTCCAGAAAACCAGTGCGGACGACATCCCAAGTAATTGGAGTTCTAGCAGTCTCCAATCTTTGGCGACTATTGTCCCACCAAGCCTCCGCTTCACCCTCTAGCATGTGAGTACCGAACCTCACTTTCTGCTCATCACTACAACCCATCGTTCTGAAGATCTTCTCAATCGCCTTCATCCACTTCCGCGCCGCTTCAGGATCCAAAATCCCTCCTTGAAACATTGGCAACTTGTTACTCTGAAATTGCGCCAAGTCTCTGAACTGCGCATCCGCAACGTGGTTCTATTTGGCAACCACCTGCGTCATCGCTTGCATAGCCGCAGCCAACGCCTCATCATTCCTCCCAGCCATACTGCTCAACAACAACAATCCAGATTAACAGAAAACAACCAACTCTATCCTACAGACAGACTCAAAACACTACACTGGCCGGACGGACCGACCTGCTCTGATACCAACTTGTAACACCCCATTCCCAAAAACACAAATAATTGCAATAAAATAAACGAATATCAGAGTATTCACATATACAATGGGATGTCACAGAAAACACACATCAAGAAAACATTTTCATTAATGATTTTCGATAATTAAACAGCGGAATTATATACATAGATTCACATCATATACATAATGTCATAATCATCATGTACGGCCACCGCCAAAATATACAAAATACATCCACCACAACAGGTTCAACAAAACATGATACGCCACAGGGGCACACAAAATCATCAGTAAGCAATAAACTCCTAAAAAGCCCCGGTGTTACGTATCAGAGCATTCCTACGACTCGCCACATTCCAAGTTAGCTACATACCTGGATTATCTGTACTTGCGAAGAAGCACAGACCACAACAAAAGTAAAGGGGTGAGAAATCACGATCAAAGTATAACGGTAATAACGTACATGAATAAATAGGCAGAAACATATAAAATATTCATTCATATACATTAATCCGGACCTACTGTCCCATGCCAACACAACACTCACAACCATGCAAATACATGCAACACAACCCATGATATGCGGTACCGACTCAACATCATTGGTTCGTCAACCATCCTTAGGATAGATCGCATACGCTCCCTCTGAGCAACGATCTATCCCTACCACGCTCCCCATTTGGAGCCCCGGTAAATCACACTCAGGATAGATCGCATCCACTCCCTCTGAGCAACAATCTATCCCTACCACTCCCTTCCGGAGCACTAGGAAAATCACACTCAGGATAGATCGCATCCACTCCCTCTGAGCAACGATCTATCCCTACCATGCTCCCCATTTGGGTCACGCGAGTGAATCACATACGCTCCATCTGAGCAATGATTCACCCCGTAAACATGCATATGCAA
>CAWUDS030001647.1:0-239435 GCA_963859935.3 Lathyrus sativus | reverse complement strand
TTCTTTCTCTTGAAAAGGTTGTCATAAACTTCCCCTTGTTTCTAGACATAACCCATGAAACTGGTATCGGTTTCTAAAATAAACATCCCCTATTTTCTGGACATAAGCCACAAAAATGGTCTCGGTTTTTGAAATAAACTTCCCCCCGTTTCTGGACATAAGCCACGAAACTAGTCTCAGTTTCTTCTTATCAAGTCTTTCTCTTGAAAAGGTTAAGCAGACAAGTTCCTGAAAAGGTAATCACTTGCTGAATTAATAACTTTACCAGGGATCTTCAAGGAGATGCGGGATAGTTAACTTGTAAAACAGATTTCTCAAATAAATAGAAAAACTTCTTGTAAGGATCCTCGTCAAACTTCTCATAGGGATTCACTGGGGAGATGCCATTTGATGGAAAAGAGACTTCATCATACTTCTCTTCAAGACTTTTTTTGGAGAGATACCATGTGATGGAAAAATTGGTAGCAGACTTACTGAGGATTTTGCCATTGGCTGCTACTGACGTTGCTTTTGAGCAGATAAATATCACTTGTAATAATTGTTTCAATAAATTTCCCTGGCGGAAAATTTCCGGAGAGGCAATCATTTCTTCATCCTACTTCTCTTTGAGACTTTTTTGGAGAGATGCCATGTGATGTAAAATAAGGGTTCTCAACAAACTTCTTTGCTGAGGATAAACTAGAGAGATGCCATTTGCTGGAAAATAATTGCACCAAAATTCCCTTCGAGAATTTTTCGGAGAGATGTCATCTGATGTAAAGTAATTGATATGTTGATCACTTCATCGGGGATAGACAAATTGCTCGGAACGAGACTGCCATTTGTCATAAAGTATAAATTATAAGGAAATGTTATAACAATACTGCTGAGATATAAATTTCTTTTTCAATAGGGAACCTTCAATAGATTCCTTCAGGGTATGAACTATTCAAAGGATGAAAAATAAATGCCCTTCCAATTTAGAGGTTCAAGTTATCAAAATGGTCAAATACCGAATTCAATCCAGGAATAAGTTGGAGAGAAACTGTTTAACAAGACTCTACCCAATGAGGATGAACTCGAACTGGGTTTTTATCCTATCCAAGAGTGGAAAGGAAAACTAAAGAAAAAACTTCCATGAGGATCAAACTTAGTGGGGAGTTAGAAAGGATATACACTTTCTGCATAAGGCTAACAAACTCTATTAGAGAGAGGAAACACGTTACTTGGGGGATAAACACAACCACGGTAAATGAGGTAAATATTATTAATAAGTGCAATATGAACATGAATATTAAATTAACTATGCTTGATGTATGTATGAATGAATGCGTGTTATGTTTTATGCCGACAAAATAGGCGAAAGAGATAATTTGGTGATGAAATAAACATTACACTATAACTGGATACTCGATCAGTCTCAATGGAACCATGACTGGAGATCAGACAAAGAGAGCCATTTATTGGAACAAAGTCCTACTACAAGGCTCAAATTTCTTCAAGAAGAGGAAGATACTTCGTTTGGGGAGAAACCCAGATAATCTTCTAACATCAATAACCCGTTTGAAGAGATAACCATACAATCCTTGTCTGGTTGGAGGTAAAGTAATTATGTACTCTACTAGGGGGAAGAACTACATTTAGCTAGAGAAGCTTTAATCAAAGCTTAACTGGGGATACCAGGTTTAATTCTTTACTGAAGAGTATTAAGTCCAAAATTCAACTGGGGATAGCGGAACATACGTTCAACACATAACGACAATCTGGAGTAAAAATTCATCATTTGGAGATGTTTTGCAAGGTAATACCACAAGAACATTCAATTTTGTATTTCAAGTCTTAATCGTTCTCGGAGTAACTGTTGATATTTCCTTCTCATGTTCACAAATCAAAGGAAAGTAAACACACGTATTTAAAAACAAAAGTAAATATTTTAATTCTTTTGTTTCAAGAATTTCTATCACAAGTAAAAATGTCATTATGTAAGATATGAATAAAATAAGAGTTGAAAGCAAATAGATAAAAGCTCAAATTTCATTTGATAGAATGGTTAACCCACAAATGGCGTAATTCTATGGATAATTACAAAGTTGGAAAATGGTAATTTAAAGGGAAAGAGCTACATTAAAATGCCATAACCACTATTCTCATCCAACAACTTTGAATTCCCAATGTTCTTGGGCTTCAACGAAACTAATTTGATTTGAGAACTCTTTGATAGACATGGCTGCTTCGGATAATCCAATCTGGTTGGAAGCAGTTACTTGCCATAAATCCCTAACTTTTTCCTATATTTCCCTTTCGGGTTTTCAATCTACCGGGATGATTATTTTTTATGTCTCTAATTTTTTCTTGGACTGCCCTTTTGGGTTTTCAATCCACCGAGACGCTCTTTTTTTCCTAAGCCTCCTTTTCAGGTTTTCAACTTAGCGAGATATTCTTTTATTCTTTAGGCATAATATTTCTTGAATGCATCAAGATTCGTAGGATGAGTGAACTCTTCACCATCCATAGTTGTAAGCATTAAGGCACCTCCTGGAAATTCTTTCTTAATAATGTACGGGCCATCATAATTAGGAGTCTACTTGCCCCTAGAATCAGTAAGGAACGATTGGATTTTCTTAAGCACGAGGTCGCCTTCTCTGAATATCCGAGTTCGAACCTTTTTGTCAAAAGCTTTTTTCTTTCTTTGCTGAAATAACTGACTATGGCATAGAGCCGTCATTCTTTTCTCTTCGATTAGATTTAACTCATCATATCTACTTTGGCACCACTCATCCTCTGTTAATTTTTCTTCCATCAAGACTCTTATTGACGGGATTTCAACCTCTATGGGGAGCAATGCTTCCATGCCATATACTAAGGAAAAAGGGTTTCCCCTGTCGAAGTGCGGACAGATGTGCGATACCCATGCAAAGTAAACAAGAGCATCTCGTGCCAATCCTTGTATGTAACAATATCTTCCGGATGATTCTCTTAATATTCTTGTTAACAGCTTCAACAACCCCATTCATTTTAGGTATGTAGGGAGAAGAGTTATGGTGTTTAATTTTGAACTCGACGCACATCTCTTTCATCATCTTGTTATTCAAGTTCGATCCATTATCAGTAATGATCTTGCTTAAAACACCATAACGGAAGATGATATTATTCTTGATAAATTGGACCACCACTTGTTTGGTCACATTGGCGTATGATGCTGTTTCAACCCATTTGGTGAAATAATCAATGGCTAATAGGATGAAATGATGTCCATTGGAAGCTTTGGGTTCAATCATGCCAATCATGTCAATTTCCCATATAGATAAAGGCCATGGAGATGAAAGAACATTGAGAAAAGTTGGAGGTACATGAATTTTGTCAGCATAAATCTGACATTTGTGACACTTCTTCACATACTTGTAGCAATCAGATTCCATTGGTAGCCAATAGTATCCTGCTCTTAACATTTTCTTAGCCATTGCATATCTATTGGCATGAGTACAAAGGAGACTTCATGAATTTATTTCATCAACATGTTTTCTTCGTCTCTATCCATGCATCTGAGCAAGATCATGTTGAAGTTTCTTTTATATAACAAGTTATAATTAGGAAGAAATTACCAGCCAATCTTCTTAAAGTCTTCTTATCTTTTCTTGATGCCCCAAATGAGTATTCTTGTTTTTTGAGGAAGCATTTAATGTCATGATACTATGGTTTATCATCGACAACCTCTTCTACTATAAACACATGAGCGGACCGATCAAGGCGCATAACATCGATTTTAGTTATATCGTTCCATCGATCCACAACAATCATGGAGGACAATGTAGCTAGTGCATCAACCATATTATTTTCTTCGCGGGGAATGTGATGAAACTTAATTTCATTAAAGAAAGTTAACAACCTCCTTGCATAATCTTTGTAAGGAATCAAACCAGGTTGACGCATTTCTCATTCTCCTTTGATCTAATTTATTACCAAGGTTGAGTCTCCATATACATCCAGAATCTTGATCCCTAGATCAATGGCTTCTTTAATACCCATGATATAAGCTTCATATTCATCTTCATTATTTTTATATTTGAATGTCAACTTTGCAGTAAAAGGAATATGGGAGTCTTGAGGTGTAACAATGATTGCCCCAATTCCATTTCCATAAGCGTTGACAGCCCCGTCGAATATCAAACCCCAATGGGATCCTGGCTTTAGCCCTTCATCTGGAAAGGGTTCATCATAGTCCTTCATTTTTAGATACATCACATCTTCATCTGGGAAGTCAAATTTGATTGATTCATAGTCATCAATTGGTTGGTGAGCCAAATGATCAGCTAAAATACTCCCTTTGATGGATTTTTGTGCGTGGTATTCAAAGTCGTATTCTAATAACAACATTTTCCAACACGGAGTCCTTCCAATTAAGGCGGGATTTTCAAAGATATACTTGATAAGGTCCATTTTGGAGATCAACCAAGTTGTATGACAAATCATATATTGGCGGAGACGGCAGATAACCCACGTCAAAGCGCACATGTCTTTTCAAGCATAGTGTAATGAGACTTACAATATGTGAATTTATTACTCAGGTAATATATGGTATGCTCCTTTCTACTTGTTTCATCTTGCTGACCAAGAACACAACCCATGGAATCTTCCAATATAGTTAACTACATGATCAAAGGCCTTCCTCCCACTGGAGGGATCATAATGAGAGGTTCGAGAAAATACTCCTTGATGCTGTCAAAGTCTTTCTGGAAATATTTTGTCCATACACAGCCTTGGACTTTCCTAATAAGCTTGAATATCGGCCCGCAAGTAGCGATCATATGAGAGATAAATATGGAGATGTAGTTCAATCGGCCCATAAATCCTCTTACTTGCTTTTCAGTTTCGCGCGAAAAAGATCAAAGCGGTAAATCAAGTGAAAGATAACCAACTACAAGGCTGAGATTTGCCTTGGATGTTGTTGCTATTGATATATGATGAGAAGAAGCAAAGAAAACCAGAGAATTTAGAATTTTGCAACTGAACCGTAGCGAAACCGAGCAAATTGCGACGAAATCTCCAAATACGAAATTGCACCGAATAAGCTTGAAGTAATCACTTGAGATGAATCAAAAGCCAATAAAACTCCAGAGAATAAGGTAGAATCACAAGATGATGATGGCTAAGCTCAAGAGAAAGCACTTCCAATGAAGAAGTTGCTACTCTTTAATGGAGGATTTGAGCTTTAGTGAGGTTTTGAGAAGATGATGGAGATGAATGTGCAAATGTTGTAGAAAATTCAAAAAGAATGTGAGAGAATTGAGAGTTATCCTTAGAGAATTTGGAAAAAATGATTGAGCTCTCATGAGTAATGGTGGAGATGTGCTTATATAGAGTATTGCTTCAGAGTTTCTAGGTTCGGAGTGAGCTTTGGATGTAGCCTCAGAACTAGCCTTGGATTTAGTTAGGCTCAACTCACTGAGTTGGAGGTTAACTCAGTTAGTTAGGTAGTTGACTCGGTAACCATCCCAATGCAAGTTAAAAATCCAATGGTTCACATGCTTGGAAACAAAGGTGTATGGTGGTCTTGATTGGAAATGATGTATTGGAGCAAATGCTTTCAAGTGTCTTGAATGTTCTCGAAGTCTCTAGAATTGTCTAGAAATGTCTAGAATGTTCCACACAATGCTAGAACCTCATAAACCCCAAAATGTAGAGAGAAAGAGGTTGTCCCAAAAAATGCAGCAAAATCTGCATTTTTGCACAGAGTAACCAGTTACTTGGTTTTGCCTAGAAAATGAATAACCGGTTACTTCAGGCAAAATTTGCATATTTGCTTGAAAAAACGGCATTGTGGCCACGATTCCGATTTTCGACCTTTTGCTCTGATGAATAGGCATAGAAACCTTCATTTTGTGCTTGTTTTGATGATGTGATATCTTTGAGAGGATGTGATTAATAGGACTTGCAAAACCTAAATATTCCTGCAACAAAAATCACAGAGAAAAAGTGCGAATGCGTATGCTAATGATGTGAATGCACATGCTTATGCAAAAGGGAAAAAGGAGGTCAAATTTCGGGTTACGACAATAATCTTTTGGGCGATCCCAACTTTTGGTTGGTAGTCTTTTTTGTTTGTGTATTCGCCTTCGGACAGCGTCTAGGTGATCCTAACTCTTAGTTAGTAGCCTATTTCTCGAAGTTTCTGGATATTACCCTTTGGTGATCCTAACTTTTGGTTAGTAGCTATTGTTATCTTCTTAATCGGTTATCCCAACTTTTGGTTGGTACCCGCTGTTTTTAAGTCCACCTTCGGCTGTCAATCTTTGCATTGGGAATATCCCCATATTTTTCAAATTTTCGGGTTCATTTGGTATTCAATAACCTTTTACCTTGAATGTTTTAAAGCGGTTGCTTTTCATCCCTTCAGGTCCGAGTTGTTTGAATAGGGGCAACTGTAGCACCCCAAAATTTGCCCATCTTTTCTCTTGGTTTTGGCTTATGTTTCATTGCATCTCATATTTATTTTTCCATAGCATTTTTCATGACAATGATCAAGGTATCATGACTTGTTTCTCAAGATAGGAGAAACATGTTTCTTCAACCTTAAGCAAGGTTTCTTATTGACTTTATGGTATTCTCAAACTCCCAAAGGTCCCTCATCATCAAGTGTGATTCAATGCAACATCATTTCAAGATCATATATGGTTCACCATGGCATATGGTGCAAGAAATCATCAAGTGATTCATGTTTGGTTCAAGGTGTTTGGCCTAATTTAGCAATTTGTGGATGCTACGATCAAATGGGCATAACTCCTTAATTTTTCAACATCTTGAGGTGGTTATTTTTTCTAATGAACTCTTCTCATCATTCCTAACAAGTTCTCTTTGCAAGGAAAGATCAAATTATCCTCGGAAGATCATCAAAGGTTTGATGACATTATAGGTCATTTAGAGTTTTGGATGGATTTTCTAGTCAACTTCAAAAGGTCATAACTTGGGAAAATTCAATCATTTGGAGCCCATTCATTTTCAAGAATTAACTTGAAGATATCCTCTACAACTTTGATTCAAGGTGGAAGTCCCAAAAACTCATAGAAGGTCTTGGTTTTTATCAAAACATTATAGATCATTTTTGGTCCCTAAAACGACTTGAAATTTTTCTAAGTGTTTTTAAATTTTATACCTTCTCATGGAAGGCTACTTTGAAGGATCAAATCTCTTAACTCAGATTTCCAAATCAATACTTTCTTTTCATATTGCAAGTTGGCATCATCCTCTATCTAATGCAAGAAGAATCATCTCAGAAAGCCTCTTACACTGTGAGCACCATGGTTGCAAAGTTTGAATTTCAAAGCTGGAAATCCACATCAAGTCAGAATTGAAATTTTTCGAATTGGCCTATAATCACCAAATTAAGCCACGAATTCAATCTAAACATGATTAACCAACTTGCCTGGGTTGATTAGAGCCTTGAAACGCAGGTTTTGAGTGAGTTTTGGCAGTTTTCAAGTCACATTTTGCTCATGCTGCAGGTGTGCATGAATTCACCTTAAATTGCATCTTTCACCCTCCTCCTTCATTTAGAAAGCTTCCCCTATAAATAAGGGACTCATTCCACTCATTTTGACAAGCTTTGATAGCCAGAATCACCCTGCTGAGATCCCTTGAACTCTTAAGCTTGAACTTCGAATTTCATTTCCATACCCTAAATACTCAAATTGTCCATTCAGTTAGCTACACCAATATTCAGTGAAGCTAACCAGCTCAAGAACTTGAAGGATCATGGCCTGAACCAAGCTAGAGAACTCAATTTTCAGAGCTTTGAAGTTGAACTTCAACAGGTACAATTCTTAACCATTTCAACTGAAACTTGTTGCTAAGATGTAGTCCTTGATGAGCTGATGTTGTTAGGATTGTTAGATTTTGGCTTTGGTTGAATTTTGATGTTCAATTTTCAAATCTGTGTTTGCTTTTCTTTCTGGTTTTTTTCAAATCGAGTGAGCTATGGTTTAAAGAAATATGGCGAGATGATATGGTTGAGATCGTCTTGAAAAGACGCATCAAATGAAACCAATATGATCTCCAATGGTTATGGTTTGATGCATCCATGAATTTCTGCATTCTCTTAAATTTTTTAGTGGCTGGAGGTTGAAGATGATGATTTCACCGTCCATCATGCCACTTGTTTTAAATCTGGTGGTTTTGACTTTCGCTGGTTGGAAATGGTGAGTTTGACTCAGATCCACCGTGGATGCACGCTTTCTGGCCTTTAGGTTTGACACGTCATTTAATGAACTCAGATCCCAATCATCTTGTTTTTTCTGTTTTATTTTCTTTTTCTAATTTGTTTTTAATTTCATTTTATTTTCAAAAATTTATAGAAACTTCATTTTTAATCAGAAAACTACCAAATTAATTTCTAAATTATCATTTTTGTTTTCTCTTTCTTTTTATTTTATTTTATTTTTGTGCATTTTTATTTTTCCATTTTCTATTTTTCTTGAATTTTAATTTGTTTGAGCCAATTTTTAATTAGTTTAAAATTATTTTTAAGCATTTTAAAACAATGAGAAAAATATTATATGATCCTATGACGGTTTTGAATCTATGGTGATTTTCTTGGATTTTTATTTTTGGTTTTGCTATTTTCCATGTATTTTTGTTTATTTGGTTAATTTTAATTGATTTAAAATTATTTTAGAGCCATTTATAATAATGAGGAAATTAACACATGATCCTATGATGGTTTCTGAGATATGGTGATTTTCTTGGATTTTTGTTGTTGGTCTAACTATTTTCCATCCTTTTTTAGGTTTTATTTGCCTTTTTATTTTGTTTTTTAATTGATTTTAATTTACAAATTGAAGTGATGTGGTTTTTATTCATGATTGAGTGATATTCTGTCCCTATTCTTGTCTTGTGAGTTTTTGATTGCTTGCTTGCTTGGAGTTTGCTTTTATGGTTGATTTTGATGTTTGAATCTCCTTGAGGCATGTTTGGTTTCCACTTGTGTGACTTCATTTATATGATCTTGTGAGTGCATGTTTGATTGAGAACTTGTTGATCATGTTGATGTGTAGCTTCATTTTGTTCTCATGCCATGTTCTCATGCTTTGCTATTTTGGTTTGCTTTGCATGTATGCTTGTATGATTTGGTGTTGCCTTGTATATGGATGTGATGCATGATGGTTTTGTTATGTGCTTTTGTTTTGATCATTGATATGACTTGAGTATGATATGGTGTGCTTGCTACCCTACCTTGCTTCTTATGCCATCTGAATTCATCTCATCTTGCTTTATGTTGGTGAATGTTTGATGTTTGTTGATGATGATGCTTGCCTTGTTTGAGATTGAAATGAATGTGCTTGTTGTCTTCATCTTGGTTTGATATTGACTTCTTGTTTGTTCATTCTTCATTCTTCTTCTCTCTTCATATTTCTTTTCTCTTTGGAACTTGTTTAAGTTTCATTCTTGTTTTCATTTGTGATTGGTTTGATTGGTGTTTACTTGTGTTTTCTCACATGATCTCTTAGGATTCCTAGTCCCTCTGTTTAAGATGGAGTAGGAGAGACATTAGGATTTCAATCCTTTGCATGTTAACATTTAGAATAGTCCCTTTTACCTCAACTTTAGGTCCATCATTCGTATGATAACATTAGGTAGACTTCCTTTTCATCCTAACCTTATGACCATTTTGTATGACAATATTAGGGTTTTTTAGTTTCCCTTTAGTGTTTTCTGTTGCGACACTCTTCCCATCTCAAAAAATCTTAAGACACTCAATAAAGAATGATGAACATTGTGCACTACGAGCCTTAAGTACACGAGAAATGATGAGTGAGAGGTTTCTCCTCACTTGTTTAGAGTGTTTAGTGTATGCCCTTTGGGCGATAAGCGACGCATTTGCTCCTATGTCATAGTCTTTAGTTCAACGTGAATCTCAAACAAATTCAACTCACTTCACTAAAACTCTTAAACTAAATTCAAACCTTTTATCCTTCGGGATTGTTATTAAATCATTTTTAGAAAATAGTACGTTACTTTTCCGTGCTATCACAAACAGGCATCGACCTTAACTGCTGGAATGGGAACTTAACATCACTCATGAAAAACACTTAACCAACCAGTGGTCTAGTTTCCCGAACTACGTTTGCTCTGATTTCTCATACCAGATGAGCATACGTAGGCACAAGACAACGATGTCTTGGCGAGCAACCTTTCCTCAATCACTCGTAATTTTCCGAACTACGTTGACTCTGACTTTCCCATTGCACGACGGAATACATAGGCATAAGACGGAGATGTCTTATCGAGTATTCTTTTTATTTTTCATTCCCCGTTTAGTAGTAGCTTTTAGATAACTCACCCCTTTTGATAGACAACAAACGTGGATCCCGTTAAATACAACGGACGTGAGGGATGCTCATACCTTCCCCTTGTGTAACCGACTCCCAAACCCAAGATTTGGTTGCGATGACCTTGTATTTTCCCATCCTTTTATGTTTTCTTCGATCGTTTCCTTTCCCTCTCTCTGGGATAAATAACTTTCGGTGGTGACTCTTCTGTTTATTTTCGTCGGCCTTTTTCGCAGTTGCAACAGCTGGGGACTCTGGTTCCTTATGCGAGTCAATCCTAGAGCTTGTTTGTGTTGTATCTTTGGGGTGTTTAATTTTGTGCAATTATTTGCTTATATGTACATTATATGTTGTATATTGTTTCATTTACATTTTTTTTTACTTTATGCACTTTATTATCATTATCATATTATGTCGCTGCTGCTGTGTTACTGGGTGGGTTGTTCCATGAGAGATAAGCCTAATACCCAGGCTTGAGTACATACATATGATTAGTGTGGAGAGTAGTGTGGACTTGCATGACATTTAGTCACACAAGAATTCACGCGAAATTCACGTTCAAACGAGGTTTTCTTTGGAGACATCCTATCCTACGCATTTAGGGTAGTTGAGGGGTGTTGAATTAGAAAGCTAACGACTCTGGAGACCGTTCATTGGGAAGTCAGTTGAGACCTCCTTGATTGACCATGATGCCAAACCAAAAATGGTGAATGTATCATTGTTACTCGACCTGAGAGTCCATGATACTGATGACCTGCATAGGATGTCGTACCTTTCAAGACTAGAACCTACCTGTGAGAGGGAGGAATTTTGCAGGAAACTTTGACCTTCAACCAACTTGATTTTCTGGTTTTCTCGTTAGTACAGACTTATGATCTTGAATGTTGTGGTATTCTATCACTTTGGTATTCTGGATTTCTGGTTTTCTTATTGGAGCAGAATTTTGGTCTAATTCAATCAGCATCACAGCTGCTTTTGATGCCTTGATCCTTGTCTGTATTTGCATACTCACTCTCATCTTTGCATTGCATGTGTATGCGTTTCAGGTTGTCCTTCCTCCTTAGATTCTAGTCCTAGTTTTCTTTGAAGATGAAAGTAGAGAGGAAGAAGACTATTATATACAAGTTTCCTCTACCATATCTTGGACCTTTATTTGGTCTCATTGCTATGGCTGATCCGGGAACTCTTGAAGTATTTAGAAAAGACTATGGGAGAATTCTGAGCCTTGTCCATAAATTCACAAGTTACGTGCAAGGAGCCATCCTTTCCTTGCTGCAATTCTATGATCCTCCGCTGTGCTGTTTTGCTTTCTCAGATTATGTTCTAGTTCCTACATTGGAGGAGTTTACTTTTATCCTAGGGATCCCAGTCCAGGATAAAGTACTATTTTTTCATTCAGAAGGAGAGCCTGATTTGGAGAAGCTTGCAACTGCTTATTATTTGAGTGCGTCTAAGTTGGTAGGCAGTATGGTTACCAGGAATGAGGTCTCTGGCTTTACATTGTCTTTCTTGGTGGACAAAGCCCAGAAGTACGCCAAGAGGGCTGTTGGGTGGTCTTTTGCGTTATCTTGGCTCTATGCATCTATGGTATTGTAATGTTCCAAAACATACCTGACTTGGTGGATATGGACGCTTTTAGTATTTTCGCATCTAGAAATCATGTACCCACTCTCCTAGGAGATCTGTATCACTCAACACATTACATGAATGAAATGAGAAGAGGGGAAAATGTTTCTATCTGTACCCCACTCTTTCATAAATGGTTCATTGACCATCTTCCTCGCACAAGAGCTTTTTTTGACTTGAGGAATACACATGAGTGGTCTCAGAGGCTTATGGGTTTGACTGCTAATGACATTACTTGGTTCAAACGATATTTTCTTGGTGTGGAGATTGTTTCTAGCTGTGGTAGTTTTCCTAATGTACCTCTAATAGGGAGAAAAGGGGGAGTTAATTATAACCCTTCTCTCACTGTTAGAAAGTTTGGATACACTTTGAGTGGACCTCCAAAAGATGAAGAAGTACAGGAATCTCTGTACTTTACCGGTGTAGTTAGTCCTGACGTTCTGGCCAAGGTAGTTGAAGCATGGGGAAAGGTTCATAGGAAGGGAAATATTTCTTTAGGAAAGTGTGATTGCAGATCCTACGACCCTTACTTAGAGTGGATTCAGAGGAGGACTGAGAAGACTTCGTTGTCGTTTCCTATTGAAAAACCCTTATATCCTCTGATGATTGAATAGCCTATGATGGTTGATATTCATAGATTTGAAAAGCTTCGGATAGAACAAGAAGAGTTGTGTAGGGAAAATGAAGAGCTGAAAAGAGAGATCAGTCAATTGAAATATGACAAGAATGAAGCTGTTCACCTAACTAGAGTAAAGACAGAAACCTTGGCTAAGGTAGAAAAGGAGTTGGCTGAAGAGATTCGGGTATGAGGATGAGTTGGCTAAGATTTGAAAAGTATTTATAGTGTCCTAAAGCATAAGAAGAAAGAACTAGATAAAGCTTATTTGGAAATATCTAAGTTCAATGATTAGTGGAATGCCACATTGACTACCAACAAAGGAAGAGAGGATGAGCTTCGTAGACAAATTGATAGTTTGAAGACACATCTCAAACTCAAAGGTAAAGAAGTTTCAGCAAAATCATCCTGTAGGTATGCAAGTGATCAGAGGCTACAGGAAACCTTATCAGCATTCGAGGAGCTCAAGGTGAGAGCAGAACTGAAGAGAACAACACTTGAAGATGCTTTTGGAGAGGAGGCTTGGGAGGATTATGTTCAGGGACTGAAAGATGTCATCTGCAGGAGGGATTTCCTCATCCAGGAGCTGGTTGCAAGACCTGAGCATCCATATACCAAGGAGCTGTTAGCGAAATCTTAGACCTGGTACCTGGCCTACAGTAGTTGAAGAAGTTGTTTGATGCTGTCTTTTCTTTTCTACTATCTTGTATCTTGACCATCACCAGATCTGTTGGATGGGGTCATAGGCTTGTATGAAGTTATATTTCCTATTGGTGATTTGTATATGTTGACTTTTATTCTCATTTTATTTATGAGATGGTTTTCTGGTTCTTCCGTTTTTTCTCTACTGTTCTATTATTATTTATGAAACTAGAATCGAGGGGGAGATCTACTTGGAACATATACACATGTTTGCATTTTGCATTATCATTTTCATTTGCATAACAGGTGTTCTTGGAGCTTTCAATCTTATATTTATGCTTGGTTTTTCTTCAACAGTTAACAGTATTGCAGATTCAGTCTTCCACAGATATTATACAAGAGGAAATCAACAGAGAATTATGGATCAGGTGCAACATCAATTACAAGAGGTCAGGGACAGAATGGAACAATTTATGGAGATGATGCAAAGTGTCTCCATTGGGCAAGAGCAACTGAGAAACTTGGGTCAACCGCTAATAGCACAGGTTAATGGTAATGGAATTCTGCATGGAGGGGAAGCTGCTATTCCCCCTCTAGTTGATGGTGATATCCTTCATGGAAATGGTGTTCCAACAATTATTAACCCTCTGGGCGGAGGTAATCAGGGTGGAGTTCATGATATTGGGACTAGTGTATGTGTTGTTCAAGGAGCTGTTGGTTCCCAATGGGAAGAGGACAACCAATATGATGTGTTTTCAATGAGAGACTTGGATGTGGGGCTCCCCACAGAAGCTGATAGGAGATTCAAGTTGATTGAAGAAAAGATGAAAGCCTTCGAGAACCATACAATGGAAACACTAAGAAGATAGAGGGAGATGCGAATGCAATATTAACTTATAGAGGTAAAGTCCGGGCACAACATCAACATCAACAACAAGTTTTTAGTATAAACTATTCCGGTTATACTGCAGCAACAAACTAATGTGCCTCGTCGTTATCAGGACAGGGGAAGGATGGACAACAGGCAATTTGAGACGCCTCATATGCCTTATTCTCAGCTTTTGCAACATTTATTAAAGTTACAGCTTATCCAGAAGAGAACTTTGGCACCACTTACTGGTGCACCTCCGCTAGGCTATAATGCAAGCACTAGGTGTGAGTTCCATTCCGGAGCTCCAGGCCACAATATTAACAACTGCAAAGTGTTTAAGCATAAGGTTCAAGATTTACTCGACTAAAAAACAATAAATTTCACAAATGAAACCCCCAACGTAAATCAGAACTCAATGCCAAACCATGGGGTGCCCAGGGCCAATATTGTTATTGAAGGAGAAAGGATGAACTTGATAACCAATGTCGTAGAGTTGAAGACCCCTTTGAGCTTCATAAAAAGATAAATAGCTAAAGGGAGGTGTATATCTGGGGTGTTCAAAAGGTTTTTCAGAATGTGTTATGTAGCCAGAGGGTTACAGTTCTTTGAGAAGTCATATTCAGAGTTTGATTAACGAAGGCAGTTTACAGTTTGACAGGGTCGTAGGAGAAAAGTTGGCTAGTGAGAGTAATAATGAACGGAATGAAGTCACAATGATTTCAATTCCATACAGGACCGCCAAGGCCAGCTCTGGTCATTATTACCAATCCAGGACCTGTACATTATGAAAGCACCAAGGTCATTCCCTAGAATTATGGGGCAGACGTGTTTTGCAATGGACAAAAACAGGAGGTTACGAGGTCATCATTTGGAGGTATTTTAGTTGAAAACATTGTCAGAATAGGAGGAGTTACTACGAGTGGCAGGATTTCTCTTCGCCTGGAACTAGTGTTGATAAAGGTGATAAGGGTAAAGGTAAGGTTGTGGTAGAAGAAGATGTTCAACAACAAGTTGATAAAGATTTTTTTGTGTGAAGGATACTGAAGAATTCATGAGGCTTATCCGTAAAAGCGATTACAAGATTATAGATCATTTTCACTAGACACCATAAAAAATTTCTATTATATCATTGTTATTATTCTTTGAGGCACATCGAAACACGCTGTTGAAAATTCTGAATTCGGCATTTGTTCCGCAAGAGATTTCGGTGAACCGGCTAGAAGGAGTGGTAGCTCATGTGAATGCTGGTAATGGTCTGGGTTTTACAGATTTGGATTTGAATCCTACCCAGAGGAACCATAATCATTCTCTACATATATCCATGGAGTGCATAGGTTCTCTGTTGTCTCATGTCTTGGTAGACACAGGGTCATCCCTTAATGTGCTGCCAAAGAAAGCTTTAATGAAATTGGATACTCAAGGGATGATTTGCACGTCAAGTGACTTAGTTATGAGAGCTTTTGATGGCTCTAAGAGGTCAGTGTTTGGTGAAATCACTATGCCTTTACAGATGGGGCCATAAAATTTTGATGCAATGTTTTATATCATGGATATCCAACCAGCTTACATTTTTCTGCTCGACCGACTTTGGATACACTATGCTGGGGCTGTTACTTCAAAGTTGCATCAGAAATTGAAATATATGATGGAGGGGAAAATGGTTACTGTTTGTGGAGAGGAAGACATCATGGTGAGTTAGTTATCATATTTTAAGTATGTGGAAGTGGATGGAGAAATCCATGAAATACTTTTCCAAGCTTTCAAAACTCTGTAGATTCAAGAGAAGCCTCCTGTAGAAACTAAAGGGCCAGATGTCTCGATGTCGTCATTTATCAAGCTGAAGAAGAGGCTGATGAAGATTGTGACCTACATAAGGAGCTGGTCAGGCTTCTAAAGTAAGATGAAAGGCTTATTGTGCCTCGTCAGGAGGATATTGAAGTCATCAATCTGGGTACGGAAGATGATAAAAAAGAGGTCAGAATTGGGGCTGCATTAGAAGGTGATGTCAAGAGAAGACTGGTTGAAATGCTTCGTGAGTATAAAGATGTCTTCGCTTGGTCTTATTAGGATATGCCAGCGTTGGATACTGATATAGTGGTGCACCGTCTACCTCTTCAAGAAGAATGTCTGCTCGTGAAGTAAAAATTGAGAAGGACCAGACCTCATATCGCAGTCAAGATCAAAGAGGAAGTCCAAAAGCAGTTGGATGTTGGTTTTCTTGCTGTTACTAATTACCCTTCGTGGGTCGCTAATATTGTTCATGTACCTAAGAAAGATGGAAAGGTCAGGATGTGTGTTGATTATCGAGATTTAAATAGAGCGATTCTGAAAGACGATTTCCCGCTCCCCCATATTGATGTGTTGGTTGATAACACTGCTCAACACTCTGTGTTTTCCTCATGGATGGCTTCTCTGGGTATAACCAAATCAAAATGGCCCCAGAGGACATGGATAAAACTACTTTTATCACACCATGGAAGACCTTTTGCTACAAAGTTATGCCTTTTGGATTGAAGAATGCAAGGGCAACTTATCAGCGGGCGATGGTGACTCTCTTTCATGATACAATTCATTATGAGATAAAAGTATATGTTGATGATATGATTACAAAGTCACAGACAGAGGAAGAACATCTAGTCAATCTTCTGAAATTTTTTGAAAGGTTAAGAAAGTTCAAGCCGAGGTTGAATCCTAACAAATGCACCTCCGGGGTGAGATCAAGAAAGCTGTCGGGTTTTATTATTAGTGAAAGGGGTATTGAGGTGGATCCTGCCAAAATAAAGTTATACAAGAAATGCCTGAGCCAAGAATAGAAAAAGAGGTTCGTGGTTTCTTGGGGAGATTCAACTACATTACAAGGTTCATTTCTCACCTCACAACCACTTGCGAGCCAATATTCAAATTGCTAAGAAAAAATAAGGCAGTTGTCTGGAATGAGAATTGTCAAAAGGCTTTTGAAAAAATAAAAGAGTATCTGCAGGAGCCTCCGATATTAATGTCTCCAGTTGCTGGAAGACCTTTGATCATGTATTTAATGATTCTGAAGAATTTGATGGCTTGTGTTCTCGGTCAACACGGCGAGACAGGTAGGAAAGAGCATGCTATCTACTCCCTGAGTAAAAAATTCAGTGATTGTGAGTCAAGGTACTTAATGCTGGAGAAAACATGTTGTGCGCTTGCTTGGGAAGCCAAATGCTTAAGGAAATACATGTTAAACCACACAACCATGTTGATTTCAAAGATGGATCCAATTAAATATGTGTTTGAGAAACAAGCATTTTCTAGAAGAATTGCTAGATGTCAGATGGTGTTGACAGAATACGACATTCAATATGTTTCCCAAAAAACCATTAAAGGGAGTGTTTTGTCAGAATATCTTTCCGAACAACCAATTGAGGATTATCAACCAATGAGGATATAATGTTTTTGAAGGTGAAGGACTGCGGCGAGCCTTTACCTGATGAGGGCCCCGAGATTGGGTCTTAGTGGAAGTTGATTTTTGATGGCGCTGTTAATTCATACAGTAGTGGAATTGGGGAAATTATTATAACTCCTCATGGTTCCCACATACCATTCACTGCCTGGTTGACGTTTTCCTGTACGAATAACGAAGCTGAATATGAAGCATGCATCATGGGTCTAAAAGAAGATATTGGTATGAGAATCAAGAATCTAGATGTGTATGGTGATTCAACGTTAGTCGTCATTCAAATCAAAGGAGAGTTGGAGACTCGCCAGGCCAACCTGGTGCCTTATAAGAACTACGCAAGAAGATTACTGCCATTCTTTGATAGAGTTGAATTTTATCATGTATTGAGGGCTGAAAATCAGATGGTGAACGCTTTGGCAACGTAATCATTAATGTATAAAGTAAATTTCTGGAATGAAGCTCCAACAATCACTATCATGCGCCTTGACAGGCTGGCCTTCATATTTATAATTGAGAAAGCATCATATGGGAAGCCTTGGTATTTTGACATCATACATTTCCTCAAGACTCAAGAGTATCTGCCTGGGGCATCAAGTAAAGACAAAAAGACTTTGAAGAGGCTGTCAGGAAATTTCTACTTGAACAAGGATGATGTTTTGTACAAAAGAAACTTCAACATGGTGTTATTGTGTTGTGTGGATGAGCATGAAGCAAGCTTACTGATGGAAGAGGTCCACAAAGGTTCTTTTGGTACTCATGCCGGTGGGCATGAAATGTCTAGAAAACTATTGAGAGTAGGGTATTACTGGATGACCATGGAGTCCGATTGTTTTAAGTATTCCAGGAAATGCCATAACTTCCAGATTTATGCCGACAAAATGCATGTGCCACCGAGCCCTCTAAATGTATTGACATCTTCTTGGCCCTTTGCAAAGTGGGGCATTGATATGATCGGGAAAATTGAGTTAACTGCTTCCAATGGGCATTGCTTTATCTTGGTAGCAATTGATTATTTCACCAAGTGGGTAAAGGCAGCTTCCTATCCCAATGTCACCAAGCAAGTGGTTGATCGTTTCATAAAGAAGGACATCATCTGTCGCTATGGAATACCAGAACGAATCATTACTAACAATGGTTTGAATTTGAATAATAAGATGACGAAGAAGTTCTACCAAAGTTTTAAAATTGAACACCACAATTCCTCTCCATACCGTCCAAAGATGAATGGCGTTATTGAGTCATCAAATAAGAATATCAAGAGGATCATGCAGAAAATGATGGTGACTTAAGATTGGCATGAGATGTTTCCCTTTTATTTACAGGGTTATCGTACTTTGGCACGTACATTGACTGGAGAAACACCTTTCTGGCTGGTATATGGTACGGAGGTTGTCCTACCATTAGAAGTCGAGATTCCTTCTTTAAGGGTATTGTCTGGCGTAACGCTTGATTAAGCATAATGGGTGAAGGATAGGTTGAATCAACTTAGTCTAATTGATGAAAAGAGATTAGCAGCTATCGCCCATGGCTGACTATACCAGAGTAGAATGAAGAAGGATTTTGATCAGAAGGTGTGTGTCGCATCGCTGCGAAGGAGGGGGGGGGGGGCAAGGACAAAAGAGTCGCCACCGTTTGTTATTTATCCCAAAGGAGAGAAAGGAAACGATCAGAGAAAACCTGCAAAAAAGGGAAAAGACAGGTCATCTCAACCAAATCTTGGGTTCGGGAGTTGATTACACAAGGGGAAGGTATGAACACCCTCACGTCCGTTGTACTCAACGAGATCCACGCTTGTTATCTATGTAAAAGGATGCCAAACTATCTAAGCTACAGGCTCACGGGGGCAAAAGAAAAGAAAAGAGACTCGATAGAGCATCACCGCTCTATGCCTACGTATTCCCTCGTGCAATGGGAAAGTCAGAGTCAATGTAGTTCGGAAAACTACGGGTGAAAGCGGGGAAGGTTGCTCGCCAATACATCACCGTCTTGTGCCTACGTATCCTCGTCTGGTACGAGAAATCAGAGCAAACGTAGTTTGGGCTAACACGACCACTAGTTAGTTCAAGTGTTTTAATTGAGTAGGGTTAAACCTTCGTTCTAGCAGTTAGGTGTATTGTTGCTCGACCATATGAGACTTAGGCGTTACCTGTTTGCGGTAGAACCAAGAGTTAACACACTCTTTCTGAAAATGGTTTTTAATTAATCCCGAAGGATAAAAAGGTTTGATGTTTTTGTTTTTGTGTTTTAAACAAAGAAGTGAATTGAGTTAAGTTTGTAACTCATGTTGCACTAAAGACTATAACTTGAGAGGGAATGCGTCGCATATCGCCCAAAGGGCATACACTAAACACTCTAGACAGTTGAGAGGATGCTCCCCAACCATCATTCCTCAAATACTTAAGGCTCGTAGCGTGCAATACATGTTATCCTTTATTAGGTGTTTTGAAATGTTTAAGAGATGAGAAGAGAAAGACACAAACTAAGGGGAAACTGGACCCTAATGTTGTCATACACAATGCTCCTAAAGTTTGGATGAAGGGAAGAAACTATTCTAATGTTATCATGCATAGGATTAAACACCTAATGTCTCTCCAACTCCCATTTTAAATAGAGGGACTAGGAATCCTAGGGGGATCATGGCCAAAGGCCAAGTAAACACTAAATAATTCACTCACAGATTAAATGAAGAAAGAAAAGAAATTGTCTTGAACAAGTCAAATGCAATGCAAACAAAAGACATGAGATGCAAAGAAAAGATGCATACACAAAGAAAAGAAGGAGGAAAAAGTTTGGGGAAGCCACCACCACAAGCACATCTCAACCAACAATCCTTAAGATCCACACAAAACAATGCAAACAACAATGCAAATCAAAGACAAATGTCCATGGCAAGCTCAAAGCATAAATGATAACACCAAGTAAACATGGACAAGTGGTAAACCCCTTAGGGTAGAAGTGAATCACAAAGGAATATGCCTCAAATCAAGCATAAAACAAGAGACAATACACAAATACATTCATATGAAGTGATAGAACCAAAGTTCTACCACAATCTCAACACTTAAGACAAGTGGAGAAACATGATTCCAAGTGACTTGTGATGCAAGATACAAACTCAAATGGCCTATGACAAGATGAAACAGCATATCAAGTATGTTATAATGAACCAACAAAGCTCAAAAGGTGGTTAGGGGATCACTCATGATCATATCCCAAAGTGTTAGGTCAAAATGGTGTGTGTAACTCTCCACAGAAGGACTTAACTTGCAACAAATACCAAAAATAGGAGGAAATCTCAATAAATGCCAAGTAAATTATACAAAGTAGCCAAGATCAATGGCAAACAGAAGCCAAAATATCAAAAAGAAACTCACCTCAAGGCATCACCAAACAATTTCATTGTTAGAGGTGCTCCACCTTATCGAGGGTTAAATCAAGGGTCAAGAAAAACCAATTCAAAACCAATTGAAAAATGATCATCAATGGACCAAAACCACCCTCAAAGAAGCCTCAATACCTTACCTAAGTGGGGGAGAAACTAATGTCATTGGGGATAAATTTTGGAGCTCAAATGGGCAAGAACCAAATTAGGGTAAGCCATAAAACACCTTGAAACATTAATTCCAAATAAAATAGCAAAATAAATAATAAATGCAAAATAAAAATTTGGAAAATTAATTAACATGTTAAAATGTCAAGAAATATTTTTGGGTATTTTGTAGATGATAAGAATTATTTTAAAATAATTAAAATGTAAACAATAAATAAGTAAAATAAAAATAAAATAAACAAGATGAAGGGGGTGTATTAGTAATGCTGATATGAACTAACATCCTTCACAAAGCATGCGCTTGGGCCAAACACGAGGGTGGGAAGAGTAAAAAGAACAAGGCCTAAGATTCAATCCAAACATCAGCAAGCCAAACAAATAACACACGAGGTGGAACGATGCGTTTCATTAAACGCGTCAGCGTCCACCTCAGCCCTAGCCAAGCCACGCGAGCAAAATCTTGCCAACTCATCATCTTCTCCAAATGAATTAAAATAAAACCAGGCATGCACGATGAAAAAGCTGAATGATCCCCTCATCTTTCCATCATCATATCTCCTTACTCACTCAACCATCTTTAAAAGTTCAAAAGCTCCAAGTGATTTTAAACAACTGAGGAAAAATGCGCTAAAAGTTGCTTCTTTTTACAAACAGTTGAGAGAAGAGCTTATAGTGAAGATGGAATGAGTGAATGCTTGTTGAGTGGCTCGATGGTTTGTGAGATTCAAAGGGATTTTCAGAGAAACTTAAAGTGTGAACTTCTAATTTCTTTCTCTAATGATGGCTGCCTCTCATCTAGGGTTTATGTTAAGCTTATATATAAGGTGAAAAAAGATCTTGG
This sequence comes from Lathyrus sativus, assembly GCA_963859935.3. Classification (NCBI taxonomy): domain Eukaryota; kingdom Viridiplantae; phylum Streptophyta; class Magnoliopsida; order Fabales; family Fabaceae; genus Lathyrus; species Lathyrus sativus. The sequence goes on along the minus strand of CAWUDS030001647.1, from coordinate 217,558 downwards.
ATGGTTTAATAGTGGTAAAAATTGGATGGATAAGATGTTGCAATTTCATGTTTTTTTTTGAATCAATGGTTGACCAAGGAGTAGAACACGAGCATGCTTGCATTACTTTGGTTGTTTTCTTGAGTGGAAGGCAAATCAGATGGACTTCATAGTGGACAGAATGAGGGTGGCTTGTCTCTTCCTTTTTTGGGCAAGAGATTCAAAATGGTATACAAGTGGTACATGCTTTGGTTTGTCTTGTTTGGGCAATGTTTCTTATGCACAAAATGCCATTCCATGCGCATGGAAAGAGCAAGGCAAGTATGTTGCATGACCAATTGCAAAACATGCCAAAATGAACCAAATATCATGCCTTGTGAAAATGCCCAAATCATCAACTTTGAGTAATGGTATCTTGGTGTACAAGGATCATTTTGGCTAGAACTTGAGCTCTAATCAAAGAGTGCATGACATGGAACAATTTTGGTGTTGGGTCCATCTTCATTTGGATCTTGGAAGACCACAAAAAATGATGTTGAAAATCATGTCATGTAAGCTGCCTAGAAATAACTTAGAAAAATTCTAAGCTATGAACATTGAACCATTTGAAAACCCTAACTTTGAACATCCATAACTTGAGCTTCAAGAATCCTATGAAATACTTCTAGTGATGGATGGAAAGCTTAGAAAAAGACCTACAACTTTCATTTGGGACAAAGTTTCATTTGACAACAAGAAAGTGATGAAAATTGGCTTGGAAAAGAAGTGCAAAAATCTGTCCAAACTTGCCAATGTTGAAATCATTGAAATCCCCAACTTTGAATCATCATATCTTGAGCTCCAAGTATCATATGGTGATGAATTGGTACTCAAAAGTAAGCTTGAAACATGAGGAACAAGTTTGATGTTGGACAAAAATTCATTTGCAACCTTGATCATGAAGAAAAATGGCCTTGAAGATGGCTGATTCACATATGAAACTTTCCATAAATGGAAAGTTCCTAAAACCCTAATTTTCCCAAAATGGTAAGTTTCAATATTTCTTGATTTTTCATGATTCCCTTGATAGTTATTGATCAAATTCCATCCATTGACCATATTAAACTTGAGGAACATGATCTTGACCTCAAAAAGTCAGGAGTTAACTTTTTCACTACATAGTTGACCTTTTCCCCAAATCTCCTGATTTTCAATTGAAGCTCTTCTGATTAAAGTTGTTGGTCAAAATCCTATCCCTAAACACCTTAAGACATATGGAAGACCATGGAAACAAGTTTTTCCTCCAAGAAACAAGTTTAACCTGATTATAAGTGAAACCCTAATTTCATCCTTTTTGCCTAGGCATTGTGCATATGAATTGAGTGACCATTCCAACTCCACAATAACCTCTGAGGTACTCAAAAAGCTTCTACCTCATGATTGCACCAATGATAGGTCCTCATGAACCCTTGACAAAACCCTCTGATGATTCTTTGACAATGAGTTGTGGCACATCTCTCCTCTCTTGGAGCTCTGATAACCTCATGATGATAACACACACACAATAACCTCTACAAATGCCTTTTCTTGAGCTTGAAGCCCATAAGGCTCTCCTCTTAGATGGAACACACATACACAATCACTTGATCCCCTGTAAGAACAATGATATGCAAACAATGCAAGATGCTAAAGTGCAATGAAACATAAGCCAAAAACAAAAGAAAGGGGTTGGTCAAATTTTGGGGTACAACAACTGCCCCTATTCAAGCGACATGGACCTGAAGGGATGAAAAGCGAACGACTTTCAAACATTCAAGGTAAAAGACGGTTGAATGCCAAAGAACCCAGAAATTTACCAACCGCAAAAAGAAATAGTAACTGAATAAACTCTGTTAGGGAGAGATAAAGATAAGATGGACGCATCCATCGAAGATCACCATCTGCCAGGGTCTGGATACCACACATGCGAGAGAAAATGTTATAATCTTCCAGGGTCTGGATACCATATAAGCAAGATAAACCATCAGACAGGGTCTGAATACCATGCAGGCTCAAGAGTCACACACTATAAGCTAGGGTCTGGATACCGCTCGAGCTTAAAGAGATAAAATGATGTTAACCGGGATCTGGATACCACACGGGTCAAAGGAAATACCATGGTCTGCCGGGGTCTGGATACCTCACGGGCAAAACAAATCACTGGCTGGGGTCTGGATACCGCATAGGCTCAGGAGATAAACACCGTAAGCTAGGGTCTGGATACCGCTCGAGCTTAAGGGGATAAAATGATGCTAACCGGGGTCTGGATACCACACGGGTTAAAGGAAACATCATAGTCTGCAGGGGTCTGGATACCTCATGGAAAAAATAAATCACTGGTCGGGGTATCGATACCGCACAGGCTCAGGAGGTAAACCGGTGGAAGCCGGGGTCTGGATATCGCACGGACTTGAGCCAATAAAATCGATGAAAGTCGGGATCTGGATACCATACGGGCTAGGGAGAACATCATGAATTGCCGGGGTCTGGATACCGCACGGGCGAAAAGATACATCGGTGGGAGCCGGGGTCTGGATACCATACAAACTTTTAAGAAATGGATCGGAGGGAGCTGGGGTCTGGATACCGCATGGGCTTGCCGAAACAAACATCAACTGGTGTCTGGATACCGCACAAGTTGGTTAAGCAAAACGGGTATGAGCCGGGGTCTGGATACCATACGGGCTTGCTGGAATGGAACGTAAGAAGCCGGGGTTTGGATACCGCACGGGCTAACTGAAATAAACCAGAGGAAGCCGGGGTCTGGATACCGCACAGGCTTGCTGAAATGACCGGAGGAAGCCGGGGTCTAGATACCACACAGGCTTGAAATAACCGGAGGAAGCCATGGTCTGGATACCACACAGGTTTGAAATAACCAGAGGAAGCCCGAGTCTGGATACCGTACGGGCTTGCTGAAATGACCGGAGGAAGTCGGGGTCTGGATACCACACAGGCTTGCAGAAATGACCGGAGGAAGTCGAGGTCTGGATACCGCACGGGCTTGCTGAAATGACAAGAAGAAGCCAGGGTCTGGATACCACACATGCTTGAAATAACCGGAGGAAGCCTGGGTCTGGATACCACACATGCTTTAAATAGCCAGTGGAAGCCGGGGTGTGGATACCACACGGGCTTGTTGAAATGACCGGAGGAAGCCGGAGTCTGGATACCGCACGGGTTTGCTGAAATGACCGGAGGAAGCCGGGGTCTGGATACCACACAGGCTTGAAATAACCGGAGGATGTCGGGGTCTGGATACCACACAGGCTTGAAATAACCGGAGGATGTCGGGGTCTGGATACCACACAGGCTTGAAATAACCGGAAGAAGCCAGGGTCTGGATACCACACAGGCTTGAAATAACTGGAGGAAGCCGGGGTCTAGATATCGCACTAGCTTGCTGAAATTACTTGAGGAAGCTGAGGTCTGGATACCGCACAGGCTTGCTGAAATAACCGGAGGAAACCGGGGTTTGGATACCACACATGCTTGAAATAAGCGGAGGAAGCCGGGGTCTGGATACCACACAGGCTTGAAATAATCGGAGGAAGCCGGGGTCTGGATACCACACAGACTTGAAATAACCAGAGGAAGCCGGGGTCTGGATACTGCACGGGCTTGCTGAAATGACCGGAGGAAGCCGGGGTCTGGATACCGCACGGGCTTGAAATAACCGGAGGAAGCCGGGGTCTGGATACCACATAGGCTTGAAATAATCGGAAGAAGCCAGGGTCTGGATACCGCATGGGCTTGAGCCACTACCGTTGTCTACTAGAGATACACTTGAAATAAGATGTAACAACCTGACTTATGTTTCAAATGCACATGTTTGAATATGGCATAATGCTCCATATGAAATGGAAATGCTACACGTTTGGGAGGATGCTATGCACGATGCAAATGCAAAGGAATCGCTCCAACAAAATAAATGCTGAAGAGAAGGAGCCAACTCCGATGGGGATGACCGAATATGCCAAGTACAATTGACTTATGCTGGGAGAAACAAGCCTTGGATGGCTTCCTGGAAGAGAACTCTCCTGGGTAAACTGTTCTGCTGAGAATAAAATCCACTCTGCTGGGGACCATAAAATCAACTCTGCTGAGGAAAACGCCCTGAACAGCCCACCAGAATACAACTCTTCTGGGGGAACAAAAGATTTGGCGGGGGACAACAACTCCACTCTACCGGGGAAATCAACCCTGGATGGCCTGCCAGAGTATCACACTCTGGGGAACAGACAACTCCGTTAGGGAAACAAAGCAAACTGCTGAGGAATAGCTCCACTCTACTGGAGATTCCGCTCTGCTGGAGGTTGAATCCACTATCTATTAGGGATAAGTTTTACTGGGAGATTATCCTGCACTTTCTCGGCTGAGGATGGAGAAAAACAATCTCTGAGTTAGTCCCACTCTATGGGGAAGAAAACTACTCCGCTGACTTTGCTGGGGATCTGCAGGGGATGAAAATTGATTGGGGGAAATATCCCGATGAAAACTCACTCTGAGGACTACCAATGACCAACTGGATTCTGCTACGGACAACAACTCCGCTGGGGATCACCCAGTGAGGAAATCAGCATCTACCTCTGCTTGGGGAACGAGAAATAAAACTCAACAATGTTAGATTTCGATTGGAAAATGAGTCAATGACCTAGGCTTTAAGGGGAAAGGAGTCAAAACTTGGAATCTCTGGGGAAAACAAAACTGCACTCGTCCCACTGCTGGGGAAATATACCCAAATCTGCTTGTTGGGGAAATTTTCTATCTCAACCTTCTGGGGATGGTCATACACAAACCATCTTCTGGGGATGGCTCTACTCTGCCGGGGATGTCAATCTCGTCCTACTAAGGATAACCTTGACTGTACATAATTCTAACCTGTTGGGGAGGAAAACAAACTTAACCTGCACATCTTCTTCAGGTGAGGGACTTCTGGAAAAGTCTTGAGGATGAGAATCCTGCAAATGACAACTAAACAAATAAGTTTTGTGCAGCAGACACCATCTTAATCATCACTTGTGGCATTATTCAATCAAAAACATTGTTTGAATTATGGTTGGCAAAGCCCACAAGTTTATGTATGCAAAGTCTTATCAGAAATATCAGGCGTCTTTTGCAAACAAAATGGTAAAAAGCTGAAACAAAAGCAAAAGCTTTCTGAATAGTATATTTTATTGATTGATGTCCTGTAAATAGGCAAAAATACAACATATGCAACTCCTAAAATGAGAAAGTTGCACAAGAAATATACATAATTGCACAAATATATACAACATGTCGACAATGCAGTACAGACAACCACCATGGGACGACTCAACTATGACTCGCATGACTTTGATACTTTTCCGATGCTTTGTCTTCTGAAGAGATTGATTTGGTTGATCGACCCTCGGGTCCTCCCAGAATCCATTGTGCTCTGAAGATCAATATGCAGACTGCAGTCATTTGCTTTTTTCAAATCCCTACTTTTTTCCTGAATCGCCCTTGCGGGTTTTCAATTCATCGGGATACCCATTTTTGCCAAAGTCGCCCTTCCGGGTTTTCAACTTTGCGGGTTTATATTTTTATTTTTTTTTATCCCTAACTTTTTCCCGAACCCATCCTTTTGTGGTTCACTGGGATGCCCCATTTTTTCCTGGATTTTTCTTTTCTTTCCAGCGGGTCTATCTTAAGCAAAGTATCTTTTAACATCGTCTGCGTTCACAGGGGACGTAAAATCTTCACCATCCATCGTTGAAAGTAGTAAGGCTCCTCTGGAGAAGACTTTCCTTACGACAAATGGACCTTTATAATTGGGAGTCCATTTTCCCCGGTGATCCGTCTGTGGTGGGAGAATCCGCTTCAACACCAAGTCACCTGCCTGAAAGCTCCGAGGACGCGTCTTCTTATCGAAGGCTTTCTTCATTCTGCTCTGGTACAGACGGTTGTATCCAATGGACGCCAACCTCTTCTCGCCCATCAGGCTGAGCTGGTTTAATCTGTTTCTCACCCATTCTACCTCATCAAGTTTGACGTTAACCAGAACTCTCAAAGAAGGAATATCGACTTCTAATGGCAGGACAACTTCAATGCCATACACCAGCGAGAAAGGAGTTTCCCCCAGTTGAAGTACACACCGAGGTACGATATCCATGTAATGCAAAGGGAAACATCTCGTGCCAATCTTTGTAGGTCACAACCATCTTCTGCACTATCTTCGTTATATTCTTATTGGCCGCCTCGACGGCGCCATTCATCTTCGAACGATAGGGAGAAGAATTGTGATGCTCAATCTTGAAACTCTGGCACAATTCCTTCATCATCTTGTTATTCAAATTTGAACCATTATCAGTAATGATTCTTTCAGGCACTCTGTAATGACAGATGATGTCCCTCTTGATAAATCGGGCTACCACTTATTTGGTGACATTAGCATAGGAGGCTGCTTTGACCCACTTGGTGAAATAGTCAATCTCCACTAAGATGAATCGGTGTCCATTGGATGTCGTTGGCTCTATCTTGCCAATCATGTCAATGCCCAACATGGAGAAGGGCCATGGGGACGCCATAACATTCAAAGGATTCGGCGGCACATGAATCTTATCGGTCATTTATGGCATTTCTTCACATACTTGAAGCAACCAGACTCCAAAGTTAGCTAGTAATACCCTACCCTCAACAGCTTTCAAGACATGGCATGCCCGCCTGCATGTGTTCCAAAGGTACCTTCGTGGACCTCTTCCATAAGCAAACTCGCTTCTTTTTCGTCCACACATCTTAGCAGCACCAAGTCAAAGTTTCTCCGATATAGTACACCATCTTGGTTCAGATAGAAATTTCCAGCCAACCTCCTCAAGGTCTTCTTATCCCGGGCCGATGCCCCAGGCGGATATTCTTGGTTCTTGAGAAAATTCTGGATGTCGTAATACGATGGCTTGCCATCAGAAACTTCCTCTATTGCAAAAATGAATGCCGACCTGTCAAGGCGTGAGATGACAATTCTGGGAGCATCATTCCAAAAATTCACCTTATACATTGAGGATAGTGTAGCCAAGGCATCTGCCATTTGATTCTCTGCTTTGGGCACATGATGAAACTCTACCCGATCAAAGAAAGGTAGCAACCTTCTGGCATAGTTCATATAAGGGATCAGATTAGGTTGTCGGGTCTCCCACTCTCCCTTGATCTGATTGATCACTAAAGCTGAATCACCATAAATATCAAGGTTCTTGATTCTCAAATCGATCGCTTCCTGAATACCCATGATACATGCTTCATATTCGACTTCATTGTTGGTGCACGGAAATGTTAACCTAGCGGTGAATGGTATATGCGTTCCATGGGGAGTTGTAATGATTGCCCCAATTCCACTACCGTAGGAGTTAACAACACCGTCAAAGATCAATTTCCACTGGGAACCCAACTCAGAACCTTCGTCAGGAAACGACTCATCACAGTCCTTCATCTTTAAGAACATAATGTCCTCATCGGGAAATTCAAACTTCATTGGCGGATAGTCGTCGATTGGTTGCTCTGCGAGATATTCTGACAGAACACTCCCTTTAATGGACTTTTGGGAGACGTATTGAATGTCATACTCTGTCAAAACCATATGTCATCTAGCAATTCTTCCCGAAAGTGCTTGCTTCTCAAATACGTATTTAATCGGATCCATCTTCGAAATTAACATGGTTGTGTGGTTTAGCATATACTTCCTTAGGCGTTTGGCAGCCCAAGCAAGTGCGCAACAAGTTTTCTCCAATATTGAGTATTTGGACTCACAGTCTGTGAACTTTTTACTCAAGTAGTAAATTGCATGCTCTTTTCTTCCAGTCTCATCATGTTGACCGAGAATACAACCCATGGAATTCTAAAGAACCGTTAAGTACATTATTAACGGTCTTCCAGCCACTGGAGGCATCAGTATTGGAGGTTTCTGCAAACACTCTTTTATCTTCTCGAATGCCTTTTGGCAATTTTCATTCTAGACGACTGCCTGATCTTTCTTTAACAGTTTAAACATTGGCTCACATGTGGCCATGAGGTGAGATATGAACCTAGCAATGTAGTTCAATCTACCCAGGAAACCATAAACCTCTTTCTCTGTCCTCGACATTGGCATTTCTTGAATTGCTTTTATTTTCGCAGGATCGACCTCAATACCTTTCTCACTGACAATGAACCCCAACAGCTTTCCTGACCGTACACCAAAAGTGCACTTGCTCGGATTCAACCTTAGTTTGAACTTCCTTAACCTCTCAAACAGCTTCAACAGATTCACCAAGTGTCCTTCCTCTGTTTGCGACTTTGCAATCATGTCATCAACATAGACTTCAATCTCATGATGAATCATGTCATGAAACAAAGTGATCATCGCCTGCTGATAGGTTGCCCCTGCATTCTTCAACCCAAAAGGCATCACCTTATAGAAAAACGTCCCCCACGGTGTGATAAACGTTGTTTTCTCCATGTCCTCCGGTGCCATCTTAATCTGATTATAACCGGAGAAACCGTCCATGAAGGAAAACACGGAGTATTATGCAGTATTATCAACAAGTACATCGATGTGGGGAAGCGGGAAATTATCTTTTGGACTCGCTAGGTTTAGATCACGGTAATCTACACACATTCGTACCTTACCATCCTTCTTGGGTACCGGCACAATGTTAGCGATCCGCAGAGGATAATTTGTTACAGCGAGATATTCGGCGTCCAATTGTCTCTGGACCTCTTCTTTGATCTTTACCGCCATATCCAGCCTGGTTCTTCTTAGCTTCTGCTTGACAGGCGGGCACTCTTCTGAAGAGGCAAGCGATGAACCACAATGTCTGTATCGAGTCCAGGCATGTCCTCATATGACCAAGCAAAGACATCTTTATACTCTCGGAGTAGTTCTACCAGTCATTGTTTGACATCATCCTCCAAGGTAGCCCCTATTCTGACCTCCTTCTTAGCCTCTACTATACTTAAGTTGACGACTTCAACTTCCTCTTGGTGAGGAAGAATGACCTTCTCCTCTTGTCTTAATAACCTGGCGAGCTCCTTAGGCAGGTCTTCGTCTTCTTCGATCTGTTCTTCTGCTTGAAAGATCGGGTTATCAAAGTCATACCGAGTCATAGACGAGTCTGAGTTGGTGGCATCTGAAATGTGAAACCTGCAATGATGATGATTTAATGCTTAAATGATATGCAAACAAACAAACATAAACTACATTGCCATTTTATTGTTAAAATAAAAACATGAAAAACAAGGATCACAAAATTTTTGATGCAAAGACGCCTTTCTGATTAATGATTAAAACGATTGTTCAGACATAAACGATAGGGCCCTACAAATAAAGACCACCATGCTCCGGGCATAACATAGGGCAATACATTAATCAAAACAAAGCAATTACTCTTCATAAGTCACTGAGATAACTTCTTTAATGGTCCAATTCTTCAATCTCTGGCCAGGAATACACGACTGGACCCATGCATCCATGTCGCAGTCACTGTCTCCTTCCTCGTCAGACACGACATTAATTCGCTCGAATATCACCCCACCGGTTGTGAATTGAATTGGCCCCTTGTAGCGTGGAGCACTCTGTGAAGAGGATGAATATGGGTTATATCCCAGTCCGAACTTGTCTTGTTTGTTGGGGACGCTCACAACTTGCCCCCCGCCCTTGTGCCGATCCGGACTTCACTACGACTTGTGCTTCCTTGAACAATGACATAGCAACCTCTGGTGCTCTGACCTTCGTTGGCGCTTTCTCCTTGATTTGAACAGTCTCAAAGGCTTGACACAACATTTCATGAATCTCTCCGTCAACGTCTACATACTTAAACGAGGACATATGGCTCACCATGATATCTTCCTCACCGTAAACAGTCACAATATTGCCATCCACCATGTACTTCAATTTCTGGTGCAGGGTTTGTTAGAGCACAGATTGGTGTTTAATATATCTCATTGTTTTGATGATAACATTAATGAAATTTTGTATAGAGAATTTATATACTCTAATTTTGTTCAAGTGTTTATTTGTTTCAGATATCAAAAGCAATATTATTCTGGAAGCAAGAACGCCTCTGAACACCATAGAACGAAAAAGCTCTGAGCTTCAGAAGAAACTCATCAGAAGACTCTGATCTGCTACAATGACTCTGAGCGAAGCTGAGAAGAATCTGAGTAAAGATCATACGTAAAGCTTCAGAAGACTCTGGAAGTACTCTACGCTGCAAGTACAGAAGCTCTGATAAGCAAGTATGCAAGATAAAGGATTTCACGCTTAAAGCACTTTGCTGCAAACTCTGATAGAGAAACTCTGATTGAGTTAACTCTGATCTGTACAACTAAGAACATCATCAGAAGTTCTGATGCAAGACATTCCAAAGTTGTTGAAGAAGATGCTGTTCAAATAAAGATACGTTGGCATATTCCTTGTCATTAACCTAAATGGCTCTTTCCTCATTCGTGCATGACACAGGATTTCATACAAAAAGGATTTGTCAGAACATTCCTCTTTTGAGAAAGGAAAAGTCAATAGAAGACAAAAAGAACAGAATGCACAGATTGCACAGTCTTTGAGAAAAGGATTTCAAAGTACTACAAAAGCAAGTCTAAGCATCACTTTAAAGGTTGACGGAACTATTGAAAAATCACTTGGCAAACAAGTCATACAAACTTTCTTCAAGCTGAATAGTTTTATTTCGTTCTAAAACTTGTGTAAAAATCACTGTTGTGATATAGCTTTTTAGAAGCACATCGTAAACACATTTGTTAGTTTATCTTTGTAAAAGATTCTTTAAGAGACCAAGTGTGGTCAGAATTCTTGAGAAGACTAAGACAGTTGTCTTAATCGTTTACACTGTAATCAGTTTGATTTAGTGGATTAAGTCCTTGTTGAGAAAGGCAAATCACCTTGGTAGGGTGGACTGGATTAGTTTGAGTTCAAACGAACCATGATAAAAATACTGTGTTATTTTTCTATCATCTTAATTGTTTTAAAACCCTTATTCAACCCCCCCTTTTAAGTGTTTTTCCCACCTTCAGTTGCCATCAGAGCTCCGGTTCTGTAAGTGCTCTCACTTAATCATGACAGAAAAAGATCCTTTTGGGAAAAACTCTTAATCTATTGTTCTTGATTCATCATGGCTGCTGAAGCTTCAAATTCAACTTCATACAACAACAAATACAATGATAGAGACAGAATCAGCACCAGACCTCCCATGTTTGATGGTGAGAAGTTTGATTACTGGAAAGATAGAATAGAAAGTTTCTTTCTAGGCTATGACGCTGACTTATGAGATTTGGTTACTGATGGTTATATTCATCCTACAAATGATGAAGGTAAAAAGGTTGACAGAAAGTCTATGTCTGATCAACAGAAGAAGGAGTTTGGAAACCATCACAAGGCGATAACTATTCTATTAAATGAAATATCTCATACTGAGTATGAGAAAATAACAAATAGAGATACTGCATTTGATATGTTCGAATCTCTAAAAATGACGCATGAAGGAAACTCCCAAGTAAAGGAGACAAAAGCCTTGGCGCTCATTCAGAAATACGAGGCATTCAAGATGGAGGAATCTGAATCTGTAGAAGCTATGTTCTCAAGGTTTCAGATTCTAACTGATGGTTTGAAGGTTCTGGACAACGGTTACTCTACTGCTGATCACGTCAAGAAGATAATCAGAAGCTTGCCAACAAGGTGGAGACCAATGGTGACAGCGCTGAAGCTTGCAAAGGATCTGAATAAGATCACTCTGGAGGAATTGATCAGCTCCTTAAGGAGTCACAAAATTGAGCTGGAAGAAGACAAACCTCAGAAGAAAGGTAATTCTGTTGCACTAAAATCTAACAAATCTGTTAAAGCTTTGCAGGTTATTGAAGAAAGCTCTGAAGAATCTTCCTCTGAAGAAGATGAACTGTCTTTGTTGTCCAGAAGGATAAACCAACTCTGGAAGCACAAACAAAAGAAGTTCAGAAACTTCAAGAGATCTGATCAGCATGGCGAATTTTCTGGACATAAGAAATCTGGAAAGAAAGATGTAGTGTGCTACGAGCACAAGGAGCCAGACCACTATAAAAATGAATGTCCCAAACATCTGAAGAAGAAACCCAGAAAAAAGTTTGAAAAGAAGAAGAAAGTGCTAATGGCCATGTGGGACGATTCAGATGCTTCTGAATCTTCATCAGAATTAGAAGATGAATGTGCTAATGTAGCACTGATGGCTGACGTGGAGGACCACGGAGAAACTGCTGAATCTGGATCATAATCAGATTCAGAAGAGGTATTTTCTGAACTTTCTAGAGCTGAGCTTGCTGAAAGTTTATCTAAAATTCTTGAAAGTTACAGCAAGATCAAACTAAAATACAAGAGGCTTCAAAGCTGTCTTGCATCTGAGAATGATCAGCTGAGATCAGAAGTTGCTGAGCTTAAAGCAAACAATCTTAAAATGAAATATGATTTAGAAAAAGCTCAAAAATCTGACTCAGATCCTATATCATGCTCTAAAAACATTTTAGAAGAGTATGATTATAGCTTTCAGAAGTTTCTGGCCAGAGGCCTAGATAGAAGCAAGATGGCTTCCATGATCTATGGCGTAAGCAGAAACAACAGAAAGGGAATTGGATATGAATCACCCTCTGGGAAGGATTTATATCCAAAACCTGTTGATAAACTGATTATTAAGTATTCTCCTCTGTATACTCACTTAAAATATGGTCATTTAAATGATATTAAGTACACACGTTCTGATCAGAACAAACCAGTGTTTAATAAACCAAAACCTCAGCAGAACAAAGATACCTTTAAGGGAAAGAAATTCAGAAAGAATTTCAAACCTACTAACCCCAGAGGACCCAAGAAAATAAGGGTACCTAAGGAAAAAATTATTTTTGTTGCAGATGTCCTTAGCAACAAAGTTGAGACACCAATCATGGTACCTGGACTCTGGCTGCTCGCGACACATGACGGAAAGAAGGTCTATGTTCTAAAGCTTGGAACTTAGATCTGGAGGTGACGTGAAGTTTAGAGGGAACCAGAAGGGAAAAATAATAGGCTCTGGAACTATTGGTAATGGTAACCTCCCTTCCATATCTAATGTCTTACTTATTGAAGGATTAACACATAATCTATTGTCCATAAGTCAATTAAGTGACAATGGTTATGACATAATATTCAATCAAAAATATTGTAAAACTGTGAGGCAAAAAGATGGTTCAATCCTCTTTAATGGAAAAAGGAAGAACAACATTTACAAAATCAATCTTTCAGAACTTAAAGTTCAGAATGTAAAATGCCTTCTGTCTATTAACGATGAGCAATGGGTCTGGCACAAAAGATTGGGTCATATTAGTATGAGACATATATCTTAGATTAATAAGCTCAATCTGGTCAGAGGACTTCCTCAGTTGAAGTTCAACTCAGATGCTTTTTGTGAAGCATGTCAGAAAGGAAAAATTTCAAAATCTTCTTTCAAAACAAAAAATGTTGTTTCAACCTCTAGACCATAAGAGCTTCTTCATATTGATCTGTCTGGACCAGTGAAAACTGCATCCATCAGAGGCAAGAAATATGGATTAGTCATAGTTGATGACTACAACAGATGGACATGGGTAAAATTCCTGAAACACAAGGATGAGTCACATTCTCAATTCATTAACTTCTGCAAACAAGTCCAAAACGAAAAAGAATTTAAAATTGTTAAAGTCAGAAGTGATCATGGTGGAGAGTTTGAAAACAAATACTTTGAATTTTTTTTAAAAGAAAATGGCATTGCACATGATTTTTCTTGTTCTAGAACTCCTCAACAGAATGGAGTTGTAGAAAGGAAAAATAGAACATTGCAAGAAATGGCCAAAACCATGATCAACGAGACTAGCATGGAAAAATATTTTTGGGCAGAAGCAGTGAATACATCTTGTTATATTCAAAATAGAGTGTCTGTAAGACCTCTTCTGGAGAAGAATCCTTATGAACTATGGAGGAATAGAAAGCCCAACATTTCTTATTTCCATCCTTTTGGATGTGTATGTTTTATGTTGAACACTAAGGAAAATCTGAACAAGTTTGATTCTAAAGCTCAGAAGTGTTTCATGCTTGGATATTCTGAATGCTCTAAAGGCTACAGAGTATACAATACTGAGACACAGATTGCAGAGGAATCAATTCATGTTAGATTTGATGATAAGCTTGGCAATCAAAAGCCAAAGCAGCTTAAAATTTCTGCAGATAGAGAAGTCCTTCTCACAGACTCTGAAGAATCAGAGGCAGGCAAAGCTCAAGCAAAAGCACCAGAAGCAACGTCAGATGCTACTCCCTTGACTGCTCAAATGGACAGCTTGACAATTTTTGAAGAACCAAATGTTAAAGGATCATATAGAATCAAAGCCTCTCATCCAAATGAAATGATAATTGGAAAGAAGGATGACCCTATCAGAACAAGGACATTTCTCAGATCTTCTGGAACGTCATTGTTTGGCTTGGTATCTATCATTGAACCTACTTCTGTGGATGAGGCTCTGAACGATAATGATTGGATACTTGCTATGCAAGAATAGCTTAACCAATTCACTAGAAATGACGTCTGGGATCTGGTTCCAAGACCAAATGGATTCAACATCATTAGAACTAAATGGGTCTTCAGAAACAAGCTGAACGAGCAAGGAGAAGTTATCAGAAACAAGGCTAGGCTGGTTGCTCAAGGATACAGTCAGCAAGAAGGTATAGATTACACAGAGATATATGCTCCTGTGGCAAGGTTAGAATCTATTCGCTTGCTTATCTCCTTTGCCGCACAGAATAACATCACTTTGTATCAGATGGATGTTAAAAGTGCTTTCTTAAATGGTTTCATAGAAGAGGAAGTTTATGTTCATCAACCCCCTAGTTTTGAAAATGAAAAATTTCCAGAACATGTTTTTAAACTGAAGAAATCACTCTATGGCTTAAAACAAGCTCCTAGAGCTTGGTATGAGAGGCTGAGTAATTTCCTTCTGGAAAATAATTTTATCAGAGGAAAAGTTGACACTACTCTCTTCCATAAATCAATTAAGAAAGAAATTTTAGTCTGTCAGATTTATGTTGATGATATTATTTTTGGAACTACCAATATTACGCTTGGAAAGGAGTTTGCTCAATCTATGCAAGCAGAATTCGAAATGAGCATGATGGGAGAACTCAGATTCTTTCTGGGAATTCAAGTGAATCAAACTCTAGAAGGCACCTACATACATCAGACAAAGTATGTAAAGGAGCTTCTGAAGAAATTCAACATGACAGAAAGCAAGCTAGCAAAGACTCCAATACATCCTACAAGCACGCTAGGTAAAGAAGAGGTAAGTAAAAAGGTAGATCAGAAGCTCTACAGAGGTATGATTGGTTCTCTTCTGTACTTGTCTGCTTCTAGACTTGATATCCTCTTTAGTGTTTGTCTATGTGCTAGATTCCAATCATATCCTAGAGAATCTCACTTAACAGTTGTTAAGAGGATTCTGAGGTATCTAAAAGGTACTACTAATGTGGGTTTGTGTTACAGAAAATCTGATGATTACAGATTAGTTAGATTCTGTGATGCTGACTGTAATACCCCAAATTTTACCCTTACATTTAGTCAGTCATTTCGCATAGCATCTCATCTGTGCATCTGCTAACCACTATCAAGTCATGAAGGTGTTTGTTTTGTAGGATTGGTTCCAGGGGTATTTTGGTCATTTTACGTGGATTCCGCTAATTCTTTGAGGACGGGCTGTTACTGAGCTTTGAGACACTTGAGACACTATTTCTGAGGCATTTATTTATCACCTGGTTTGATTAGATCAAGGCGCCAATTCGATGTGTTCGGTATTGAAATTTGTTGAGCACAACTGGATTTAAGACCTATTTCATCGCTCATGGTTTATTTCCAGAGCACTTCCGTTTCTGTTAATAAGGCACAGTTTAATTGGGTATTATTGGATTGTTGCTCATAGCATTTGGTCAGTGGAATTCAATTACGGGCAATGTCATCGTTGATACTGAATCTGTTGTGATTACGGCGCACATCCGCGTTTGGTTATAAAATTGCTGGCTAGAATTTAAGTTGGAATGCAAGTGAATTTAATCAGGTGATGAGATTAGGACTACGGGCGAGACAAGTACATAGACAAGAATATCATTCGTGAATATTTATGGTTTATGACTAGGTTAATGGATTTAAATATTTGTGGATTTATTCACAAACGTTTATAATTTATAACTAGAAATAAATATAAATAAATTCAAAGCTGAACGGTCATGGATATATAAATGAAGTTCTGGAATTTTTATTTCATAAAGAATATCATTTTACAAAAGGGAGTAAATCGTTTCACATTTGAATTGCTGTAAAATTACATTTACAGATGTTACTGCTATCCTAAAAATCCTAAGTCCTAAAGATCCATTGGTGTCTTCATGATGTTCATCCACTGGACATTACTTCATGCTTCTCCGATTAACCTGCACAATCAAAGAGAAACAAAACAGAACAGAGTAGAAAGATGTTAGAAAGATGAATTCGACACTCTCAGAACATCGTCATCATCGAGTGCCGGGAGTGGCACAACCGAAGCTGCGTCCTACCCCCGTTACCAATCCGCGCCGTTGGCGTCAGATCAGGTGATCCCTGTTCTTATCATACGGGACAACCGAGAAAGATGAAGAAGTAAAAGAAGTTCGGGCCGATAAATGATTAACTGAAAAAAGATCTATGCCATCATCGAATAAATCCCATTTGGTTTCCAAACTGATACAAGGGTAAAACAGCACGGCAAATTCGGACTCAGACCCGGATGCCGGCAGGTCTGAATCGTTTTGTTTTCAAAGATTTCCAACACCTGAAATTCCACAACAGCATCAGTAACAAGTTTAGAACAGAACTCAAAACCAAAGCAATTCATAAAATGCACTAAATTTGAACAAACATCATAAGTGCAAAACTGGCCCAAATTCAGAAAGGAAAGGAGGGACTAATGAGTTGTAAGTATCAAACTCAATTCATGCGCAAGAACAAGAAAAAAACCAAGTCAAACAAATCTGCCACAAAAGGCTCAGAATACAAACCAAACTGCATCAGAAACAACACAAATCATAGCACAAATCATACCAGAAACAACAAGATAAGCTCACATAATCACATCAGCTCAGGGCAAGCCTCAATCAAAGGTGCAAGTCACAATGAAAAGCCAACGAAGCAGTTCATATCAGTGAAATCCCACGGCCAAACTACCATAAATCGCTATGAGCAGGAGGGCTCAGTTCAGAACATCATTGCCCCAAGCTATAATGGAATCAATTGAGACAAACCATCTGCAAACAGAGGAGATACCAGAAAACTGAGTCCAATGGAGAATTAGACACCATAACTCATGGAACATCAACACACAAAGGCTCCAACGCAGGTTCAGATAAGTATCATCACTACCATATGACCTCCCTCGGCAACATTCGATCCGACCGGAACTTTAGCACCTGTTCTGAAAGAAGAAAAGGAAAATTAATGAGAACCGAGGCCAAACCATATCAGTTCACAGAAATCATGACTCTGAACCAAATTCAACAGAACACAGCAGAGACTATCAAAAGCAACTGTCGAAGGCAACCGCAGCATCATCGAATAGTATCCCTCGAAGGTTCAGACCCTAAAGTCATCATCACTGCATACCCTCCTCGGCAACTCTGACTCGACCAAAGCCTCAGCATTAGTTCACTGAAAAGAGAAGAGGAAAAGTTAGTTCGAAGTGAAAAAGCCAAAAGTCGTGAAGATCGAACCGGATATCAAAGAGTAAATCCGGAACCACATCCATGGATATCTAAAACGAATTTGAATCAACATCTGAAAGATATCCAAATGAATCCATAATTCAATCAAATCCGAAAAAGGAACGTGTTCTGATAAACCACAGAACAAAATCTGTATCAGAAAGGAAATAAGATCAATCAGAAACAAATCACGAGTTAGCCAATCCAAACCCGTATCCAATCTGCAATCAGACAATATCAGAATCATATCAGAAAATCCCAATCAAATAATATCAGAAATCAATCTCAGTAAAAGAATAACGCCAAATCAAATATGGTCCAAGCCCAAAAGAGAAAATCAGAGAGATATAAAAAGGGGTGAGATCACCTCGTTGAAACCCTAGACAACAACGGCGGAGAACACGAAAAAACGGCGAACAACAATCGCAAGCAAAGCCCTAGCGACCGCGAGATCGAAAGAAGAAGAGTTTTCGCCCAAAGCCATCACAAATAGCCATCGATCAAACCCAACGAAAGAGGTTCGCCGGCGCCGTTCCATCAACGACGGGCAAACATCTGTTGAGGCTCAGTTCACCATCATCGCCTCCGTTTATCACCGATTGAGAACCCACCGTAAGCTTTCATTCCGTTATCAGCATATTAACAGTTTTTTCTGTTCTTTTAGTGTGGAGAAGAAGATATGAAGGAAAACATGGAGGAGACCAGAGAAAACGAAGAACGAGAGAGAACTGCGCCGTGAAGGATAATAGGGTTCACAAACCCTAATTTTGGTTTTGTTACTCACCAACCGGGTTGGGTTTGGAAGTGATGACCGGCCCAACCCCCTTTATTTTCCTTCTTATTTTTTTGTTTTTTTAAATTGTTTTTTTTATATTAAAATTGTTTTTTTAAAACCTTTTTTTTAATTAAATATTCAAATGGCTTTTAAAGTAAATAGCATCAAAATTTTCTTAAAAAAATAATAAATAGAAAAAAATATTTTTTAAAAATAATATCATCAAACTTTTTTGAATTAAAAAATTTGTAGATAATTAAATTAAAACCATTTTTTTGAAAATTTAAATTAATTTTTCTTTTTGTGCTTAAACATTTTTCTCTAAAAAACCAGAAACCTCCAATATTGCACTCTTGTCTCATGACTCGGCCAGTTACCGTATGACTTTGCCCATTAACGCGTGTGTTCATTTTGTAGCTTATTACATTGTGTTTTATTTAAGTTTCATCATTGTTGTAATTGCTTCTCGGTTGTAACCTCGCGAATCCTAACAATCGCGCTTTAATTTCTGCCTTTAACATTCCTGCTTGCATGATTCAAGTCTCACACATTTATCAATACTCCTGTCACATTACACACATCCGAAGGATAGGTCTAGCTTTTGGTCGCCGCGCCAATAGTCCTCAAAACTTCAAACCCTACAAAATTACAAACCCTAATTTTCATACATGTCTCGCTGCAGACAAAATTACCATGTTACCCCTAGCATTAGGTCAAAGAGCCGCCGCGCTCATTTTAGGGTTTCCCGCCGCGGCATCCCTAACCTAATTTAACCCTAATTACAACTTAACAATTCAACGTAGAGATATGGAGTTTCTACACTCCACGTAAGCGTGTCCTTAAGATGCGTTTATTCCCCTTGAGACCTTGACCACAGTCAAGAAGTCTCTAACCTCCCTTTTGAGGGGAACTACGATTACTCTGATTCCACCCCCGTAAGGATACGTAGGCACAAGATGCGATGTCTTGCCGAGTAAACTTAGAATTAACCCCTTAGGTCTCTTTTCTCACTTTTAATCCCTTTGTACATATACCTTAAGCAAATAAATAAAGCAAATAGTAAGCATTGAACAAAAGGTTCCCGTAGAGTACTACGGAAGTTTAGGGTGCTAATACCTTCCCTAAATTTAATCAACCCCCGAACCCTAGATCTTTCCCCGCATTGTGTTTACGATGCAAAATAGGTTTTCCCTCTTTTGACCTTTTCCTTCGGATAAATCAAAGAGCGGTTGTGAATTGAATTGCGATTCAAACTAATTAATAGTTTGATATCCTATTTCCACCGCAACACTGACTATGCTGGAGACAGAGTAGAACGTAAGAGTACTTCTGGAAGATGTCAGTTTCTGGGAAGTCATCTGATCTCATGGTTCAGCAAGAAGCAACCCACAATAGCGCTATCAACAACAGAAGCAGAATACATTGCTGCTGTTGGTTGTTGCACACAGATGCTCTGGATGAAGAGTTAACTAGAAGATTATCAGATACATGAAAGTAACATTTCTATTTTTTGTGATAATACTTCTGCTATTTGCCTTTCTAAGAATCCAATTTTACATTCTAAGGCAAAACACATAGCAATTAAGCATCATTTTATTAGAGACTATGTTCAGAAGGGACTTATTAGTTTGAACTTTGTTGATACAGACCATCAATGGGATGATATCTTCACAAAACCCCTTGCTGAAGATAGGTTTAAGTTTATTATGAAGAATATTAGTATGGATTTTTGTCCAGAATAAAACTATTATTCAGAAGAAAATTTATTCTGATGAAATATGAATAATGTCTATATTCTGAAGTAATTCTTCTGATTATTTCTTTTGGTACATTATTTTCTGTGAAACTCTGATCTAACAAGTCTCAGAAGATCTGAGCGTTGGTTAACGTTTCTTATTCTAAAGGGATTCAGAGGCACATCCACATCAAACACGTGTCACATGATATCTGAAAAGGTGGAGTGTACTCAATGAGATGCCGTTTTGAAGTACTGTTTGAATTCTTAATTTCTCGTTTTCCTCCCCATGCTTGTCAGTATCATTTAATGTTTTGAAATCATTATTCTTTTTGATGTGACTTTTTGAATTAATTTAATTGAATTAAATGCTAAACGTGTGAATGTGTGCCCTAATTTTTGCCCCTATAAATTCCACAACACAACACCTTCTCACACTTTTCACTCTCTCTCACACCGTGTATGCATTTCTGTTTGCTTCATTGCTTCTTCATCTCCTCCAAACCTAAAATCTAAAGAAGAATTCGTTATCTCACAAGTTCAATAATGGCAACCTCATCTTCAACCTCTCAACAGTTTGAATCAACAATGGCTGCTGTTTCATCTTCTACAATGGGTTCTACTCCCTTTATAGCACCTGAAAGAACTCTCCTCACACCCGTTGATCAACTGGAAGTTCTATGTGAGTTCTTGATAGATTTTGAAAGTATTGCTGAAAATGGATTTGATTTACGTCCAATTGTTTCATCACAAGGATGGACAAAGTATTTTGACAGACTGGTTGGTCCAGCTTACCCTTGCTTGGTCAAAGAGTTTTGGATTCATTCAAGTGTTTTCCCCAAATTCATTGTGTCTTCAGTTCTGGGTAAAGAAATCATTATCACTGAAGATCTGATTCGCAAGCTGATAGGATATCAAGAATCATATGGTGTTACTCATCTACCAGCAAGTCGTATGGATATGGATGAGGTGTACACTAAAGTCTTCACTTCTGGGGAAGCTTCAAGCAAGATAAAGGATTTGAAGGTTCAATACAAGACCTGGGCTAAGATCTCCCTAGGCTGTATACATCACAAGAAATCTACAAATTCTCCTGATTACATCAACTCTGATCAGATGTATTTCATGTATTGTCTGGGTAAAGGCATCAAGGTGGATCTGCCTTGCTTGTTTTTCACTCATCTGTGGACTCATGTGAAATAATCTTGAAAAGAAGTCAGAACCAAGCACCAAAAGATGAGAAACTGGATCCCTATGGGAAGACTAATCTCAGACATTTTGATTGAGAATGGACTAGTTGGTCATCTGACAGAAGCTGGTATGAAAGAAGAGTTAGCTTCAGTTGTTGGAAAACCTCTAAATGGCAAAAGTTTACAGAGAATGAGGATAGTAGAAGAACTTACTTCTGCACCAGGTCAGATCAACACAGAAGAAGTTAGCAAGAGAAGGATCCCTTTAGATGATTTTCCTCTCTTCTATGCTAACGAACCCAAGGAAATCATTCTGGCTTACATAGCAGAATGCTTAGCAGATGGAACTCCTTTGCCAGAACATCTGATCCAAAAAGCAGATGAACCTGGATTTGATTTCCATGGGGAGAGACAGAGGAAGAAAAGAAAGGTCTCAGAAGAAGGATCTTTTAAGCCTAAGAGGAAAGCTTCTGGAAAAGCATCTTCTGCAAAGCCAAAGCGCGCCAAGAAACAGAAAGGTAACCCTGCTGCTAGTTTATCTTTTATTTTAGAAACAATAAGAGAAGTACTAACATCTGGACCTCCTCCTTATGAACATATTCCCTCACCTTTTTCTCCTCACGACTCCGAACCCATTCCATATGAACCACAAAAATCTCAACCACTTCCTTCTACACCTAAACCAAATAAAACTTCTGAACATCAATAACCACAATCATCTGTACCATCCACTCCTTCATTCAACATCCATCAGAAAACTAACCCTGATAAAACCCCAACTTTTGTTCCTCAAACTTCTGAACCAACACCTTCTGTAAACCAACCTTCTGAAATTCCCCCATCTGAAAAACAAACTTCTGAACAACAACAACCAGAAACCATCCAATCTGATCCTGAACCAGTCGTTCTTAATCTTCAACCTCTCAAAACTATTTATCCAGTTTCCTCTGGATCATCTGAATCTTCTGATTCTTCTGATTCATCTGATTCCATGGATTTTAATAGATCAGATGTCATTTCATCTCTTCTCAAACCCTTTGTTTGTAGAATCAAGATTCAAAGCCTCTATTGTTTTGATGAAGACAACTCATATCAACTTAGCTCGCAAGATACTTACACTATATACCTGTGGGGGTATATGTACTGTGAAGCTGCTTGCACTATATACCCGTGCGGGTATATACACTGAAGATAAAATCTGAAGCATCTCTATTCTGAACACTTCACAAAAAGCAAGAGGTGCAAGCATATCATCAAGAATACATTATCAAGATCAAGGCAAAGTCATTTCTCAATATGGATCAAGTTTCTTCTATCAAGTTTCAAGTGGTGTTGAAGATTCAAGACACGGTATAACATTGTTTACTTAGAATTATATATGCAAGTGTTCTTTAATCTCACCTCACTACACCACTAACATAAACCATTTTAAAACTCTTTTAAAATACTCTAGAATTTTTAAATTAAGTATTTTTGGAAAAACTTTCAGTGTTAACCGATTAACCTGTGGGGTTAACCGATTAACACAAGTTAAATTATGATTTTGGGAATTTCTTACAGTGTTAACCGATTAACACATGTAAAATTTGAATTTTTTATACGTTGGAAAGGTGTTAAATGATTAACACATTTGGTTAACCGATTAACACTGAAACAACAGCCAAAAATAACATCTGTTCATGGAGAAGTGCATTGCTCTATGATTTTCTTACTGGCTATTTTTTCTGTCCCATAATCATACCTTTTTTGAAAAGGTTTTCACTCTTATAAATTGATTTCAGTTTTTCAAAATCAAATTAACCTTCAAGAAAAAAATTTCAAATATTACTCATTATCTTCAACCTTTTTGAATTTTCAAAAGTGTTCAAATCAGAATTTTGAAACAAGCCATTGAAATACACTTTCACATTCTTTACAACTTGTTTTCACAATAAAGAACACTTGTATAATTTTCTGAGTAATCTTTGTTTCAAGAAGATAAATATTTCATATTGATATACATTCAATTGTCACTTATATACAAATTCAGAATTGACTACAACTTATTCTTAGAATTATAAAAGATAAGTTTGTAGGATTTTCCTTGTAATCCGGATTGTGGATACAAGAGGTCCTTGTGTGAGATATTCATTCTCGGTATGACTTAAATATTGTGTAAATCCAAGAAGGGTGTTCTTGGTTGTTAGAATTGTCTTGTGTAGAAATCTAACATTGATAGTAAAATTCTCTTTCATGTTGAAAGGGGAGTGGAGTACTCTCGGATTGTGAGAGGAACCACTATAAATCTCTGTGTCCTTTTACCTTCTGCATTTTACTGCTTTTCATCATCTAGAAAAATTTTAAAGAAGAATAATCCAAGAATCATAAAAATCGGAAAAAGTGTCTAAGAGCCTAATTCACCCCCCTCTTAGGCATACATATAACTTACAATTGGCATCAGAGCACGTTAAGGTAACCTGTTCCTATCGATTCAGTATGGTTTCCGCTAGCACCAACCCGGTTTTCAAAGACGGTGGAAGTAGTGACAAACCACCACTGTTTTCTGGAGAATATTACGATTTTTGGAAAATTAGAATGAAGGCACATCTTGAAGCCCAAGGAGAAGTTATATGGGAAGCAATCGAAGAAGGACCACACAATCCAGTAAATGTGGTCAATGGCGTTGGAACCACAAAGTTGAAAAGCACGTATGACGAAGACGATAAGAAAAAGATCCTAAATGACAAGAAAGAAATCAACATACTCCAAAGCGCTCTCAGTATGGACGAGTTCTTCCATGTATCACAGTGTAAATCGACAAAGGAGATTTGGGACACCTTGGTGGAAACGCATGAAGGAACCACAGAAGTAAAAAGATCGAGGCTCAACACGTTGAGTCAAGAATATGAGATGTTCCGTATGCAGCCCGGTGAATCTATTGTTGCCTTGCAAAAGAGATTCATTCATCTAACAAATCACTTGATTGCTCTCGGGAAGACCTTCACCAATGATGATCTCAACCTGAAAGTCCTAAGATCCTTGACAAGGGAATGGAAACCGAAAGTGACCGCCATTTCGGAAAAGAAGAGTCTCTCAACGATGACATCCGCATCCTTATTTGGCAAACTTCAAGAGCACGAATTGGAACTTGGAAGGCTCGAGAAGCACGAAAGTCAAGAAAAGAAGTCTAAAGGAATTGCCTTGAAGATTGACACAAAGGATGACAAAGACGATGAAACTTCCGAAGATGAAAATTTCATGCTTCTTGTAAAAAAGCTTGGTAAGTTTTTTAACACAAATAAAAATTCCTATTTTCCTAAAAAAAATAATCATTTCAGGAAAAAGGATGTATCCACATCGATTCAAGAAGTCACATGTTACGAATGTGGGAAGCAAGGTCATATAAAGCCGGATTGCCCGAAACTTGCAAAGAAAGGAGGATTCAAAGGCAAGAAGGATTTCAAAAATAAGAAGGCTTATGTTGCTTGGGACGATAATGAGATAAGTTCATCATCGGAATCGGAAAACGATGAATGTGCAAATATGGCTCTTATGGCGTCACATCACTCCGATGAAGAAATTGATGAGGTTAGTAGCAATTTTTCAATTTATGACAATGATGCACAAGAAGTCATAGATGAACTTCTAAAAGAGTGCAAGACTTTGTATAAAAGCATCTCATCCCAAAAGAAAAGAATTTCATCTTTAGAAGAACAAAATATTGCTTTTGAAAAATACATTGAAAATGAAAGACAAAAATTGATGGATGAAAAACAAAGTCTTGTATGCAAAAATTGTGAATCCTTATCTTTTCAAATTGTTCAACTTCAAAGAGTTTTAGAAAGATATGAAAAATGTCAAATTGGCTTGGAGGGAATTCTTAGGCACCAAAGATATCCTAATGATAAAAGTGGATTAGGATATTCTAAGTTTTCCAAAACAAGCACAAATAAAACCATTTTTGTAAAAGCAAGTGAACAAGTTGTTAAATAAAACGCAAACAATTCTAAAACTATGCATCAAAGTCATAAAAAGAAAAGAATTGTGAAGAAAAAGAATTATGTTCCTAGATATAGAAGTCATTTTCAACCTACTTGTTTTTATTGTAGAATCAAAGGCCATACACCTAATGCTTGCTATGTGCGCAACTTTGGTGTTGCTAAAGGGCATTATGTGTGGGTTCAAAAGGGTACTAACTATCAAGGACCCAAAGCAATTTGGGTACCTAACAATACTTGATGTTGTTTTCTAGGTATGCTTGAAGATAACTTCTAATCAATGGTATCTTGATAGCGGTTGTTCAAAGCATATGACGGGCGACATCAATAAATTTTCAAGTCTATCATTAAAGGCCAAAGGATACGTTACTTACGGTGATGATAATAAAGGAAAGATTCTTAGAGTAGGAACTGTTGGTGCACCTCCATGTACAATCATCAAAGACGTCCTTTATGTGGAAGGCCTTAAACACAACCTACTTAGCATAAGTCAATTGTGTGACAAAGGGTTCTGAATCAACTTCACAAAGGATGAATGTTTGATAGAACATAAAGTCACCCATGACATCTTGCTAAAAGGTAAAAGATTTAATAATATTTTTATGATCTCTTTTGATGACTCATCCTTGAAGGTAAAATGTTTAATGGAAAACAACAACAAGGCGTGGCTATGGCATAAAAGGTTTGCTCACATTCACATGGAGCATTTAAACAAGTTGATAAAGCATGACCTAGTTGTTGGTCTTCCGAAGATAAAGTTCATCAAGGATAAGTTATGCGATGCTTGCCAAAAAGGGAAACAAACCAAGACAACTTTCAAGTCCAAGAAAGTGGTGTCTACATCAAGGCCACTTCAATTGTTGCATATGGATCTTTTTGGTCCATCAAGAACGAAAAGCTTCGGAGGTAACATTTATGCTTTAGTTATTGTTGATGATTTCTCTCGATACACATGGACATTGTTTTTAGTGCAGAAAAGTGATGCTTTCAAAGCATTAAAAAAGTATGCAAAGCAAATTCAAAATGAGAAGTCACTCACCATAGCCTCCATTAGAAGCGACCATGGTGGAGAATTCCAAAATTCACATTTTGAAGATTCTTGCGAAGAGCATGGAATTTATCACAACTTTTCCGCACCAAGGACTCCTCAACAAAACAGTGTCGTAGAAAGAAAGAATAGTTCATTGGTGGAACTTGCAAGAAAATGCTTAGCAACTCAAATCTTCCTAAATATTTTTAGGCGGATGCGATTAACACGACTTGTTTCGTAAGCAACCGTGTCAATATTCGACCAACTCTCAAGAAGACTCCATATGAGTTGTTCAAGGGTAGGAAACCAAACATATCATTCTTTCACATATTCGGATGCAAATGTTTCATTCTCAACAACGATAAGGACAATCTCGGTAAGTTTGATGAGAAGTCCGACGAAGATTCTTCACAACAACAAAAAGAGACTTCAAAGGATCAAGCAATACCACAAGAAGATGACACTCAAACCATTGAAGAACATCGAGATCTTCCGAAGGAATGGAGAACTCATAGAGATCACCCGATAGATAAAGTTATTGGTGATATTAGCCAAGGCATTGCAACTCGACTAAATCTTAAGGATGCTTGTCTCAACATGGCTTTTGTGT
The DNA here is from genome assembly GCA_963859935.3 of Lathyrus sativus. NCBI lineage: Eukaryota > Viridiplantae > Streptophyta > Magnoliopsida > Fabales > Fabaceae > Lathyrus > Lathyrus sativus. Next base: position 190,489 of record CAWUDS030001647.1, on the reverse strand, counting down.
CTCAAATTGAACCAACCAAGATTGATGAAGCCTTAGGCGACGACCAATGGATTGTAGCGATGCAAGAAGAACTCAACCAATTCGAAAGGAATCAAGTTTGGAGTCTTGTACCAAGACCGGACCACAAGCACATCATAGGAACAAGATGGGTGTTCAAGAACAAACTTGACGAGAATGGGATCATAGTTCGTAACAAAGCCAGATTGGCCGCACAAGGATACAACCAAGAAGAAGGAATTGATTTTGATGAAACGTTCGCTCCGGTAGCAAGGTTAGAAGCAATTATATTATTACTTGCTTATGCTTGTTCAATGAATTTTCAACTTTTCCAAATGGACGTCAAAAGCGCATTTTTGAACGGATATATCAACGAAGAAGTCTATGTCAAACAACCCCCGGGCTTTGAAGACTTCAAGCATCCTTCACATGTATACAAATTGAAGAAGGCTTTCTATGGTCTAAAGCAAGCACCAAGGGCATGGTATGATCATCTCAGCACTTTCCTATGTGATAAAGGTTTTGAAAAAGGAAAGGTAGACAAGACTTTATTCATTAAAAAGATAAAGGATAATACCTTACTTGTTCAAGTCTATGTGGACGACATCATCTTCGGATCAACAAACAAAGATCTATGTGAAGAATTTGCTTCGGTGATGCAAGGCGAGTTTGAGATGTCCATGATGGGAAAAATGAACTATTTCCTTGGACTACAAATCAAGCAAACAAAGGATGGCATCTTCATCAACCAATCCAAGTATTGCAAGGAATTGTTGAAAAGATTCGATATGGATAGTTGCAAGGTGATGTCCACTCCTATGGGATCTAGAACGTACGTTGATCAAGATGAATCTGGTACTCCAATTGATATCACAAAGTATCGAGGTATGATCGGTTCATTATTATATTTGACGGAAAGTCGTCCTGACATTATATTTAGCGTTTGTTTGTGTGCACGCTTTCAAGAAAATCCGAAGGAATCACATCTCACCTCCATAAAGAGGATTATGAAGTATCTCAAAGGAACAACGAACGTCGGAATATGCTATCCAAAAGGTAATACTTGTTCTTTAATTGGTTATTCTGACGCTGATTATGCAGGATGTAAGACCGATAGAAAAAGCACAAGTGGTATGTGTCACATTCTCGGGAATGCACTAGTGTCATGGGCTTGCAAGAAGCAAGCATGTGTTGCACTTAGCACGGCCGAAGCGGAATATATTGCAGCAGGAAGTTGTTGTGCACAAATTATGTGGCTTAAGAAACAACTCCTCGATTATGGTGTAGATCTCGGTTTCATTCCTCTTCGATGCGACAACACAAGTGCCATCAATATCACAAAAAACCCGGTCATGCATTCAAGGACAAAGCACATAGACATCCGGCATCACTTCCTTCGAGATCACATAATTAATGGAGATGTAGATGTTACTTTCGTGGATACACAGAATCAACTCGCCGATATATTCACTAAACCATTGGCTAAGGAGCAATTCTTCAAGATTTAATGAGAACTTTGTATTCTCAATGAAGGTGAAATCTAACCTTAACTTAAAAAATTGCTTGCTATATGTTTTAGATGCTTAATCTATGTTTTTGTTTCTAGACTGTGATTCTGTTTTAAGTTTTAAATTCAGTTTCGTTTTTTCTTTTATGTACTCGTACAATGGTTTGCTTATTTTAATTCAAGTTATGACTTTTCCTATGATAATTGTTTAGGCTTGTTGTGTTTGGTATGCATGATTATTTGCTATTATCTTTAAAATGCCCCTCTTCCTTTTTGCTAATGACAAAGGGGGAGAAGAACTGTGGTTCTTGAAGGTGAGAAAATACTTAGAAGGGGGGGTTGAATAAGTATGAAGATTAAAACTTAGAAATAAAAACTCAAGTATTTTTATCCTGGTTCGTTGAACTCAACTACTCCAGTCCACCCTTCCTAGAGTGATTTGCCTTTCTCAAATAAGGACTTAATCCACTATTTAATCAACTGATTACAATAGTAAGCACTTAGAACAACTGTTCAAAGTCTTCTCAAGAACTATTGATCCTAACTGGATCTTCTTAAGGTTTACAATCAAATGTAATACAAATATAAGTGTTTAAGATTGCTTCTATAAAGCTTTATCACAACTGTGATTTTTCACTTAACTATTAAGAATAAAGAAATTAATTCTTAGAAAGAATATGAATCGTATGAGAGCTTGAATGTTGATTTCTTTTGGATAAAACGTCAACTAAAGAAGTTGGGTGAAGTCTTGCTTTTATAGGCAGCTGATCCAAGGTGAGCTTCACGTTGAGAAGAGTGTCCAAAAGGTCTGAGCCTTTTTTGTCTTCACATCAAGTGACTTTTCCTAGAAGAAGAAAGCACAGATAAATCCTTTTTGTCTGTGTTCTTGTGTCTAGCATAAATAAAGAAAGAGTCGTTTGGATCATTCCAACAGATATAAACTTTGAATAATTCTTCTTCAGTTTTCAACAAATTCATCAGAGTCTAATTAGATCAGAGCCTTCTGATGATGATCAGAGTTTTGCTGAATCAGACTCTTCTGCAGCAGGTGTGCTTTTAGGGTGTTTAAGATCAGAGCATATTTGAGACAGATCTTCAGTACTGGCAGCTTTAGTACTTTCAGAATCTTCTGTAGTAACTATGCTTTGAAAAACTCTTCAAACAGAATTCTTCTTTGGTTCAGATGCTTCTGACTTGCTTCAGATTCTTCTGGAGCTTCTGCTTCAGATTCTTCCGGAGCTTCTGCTTCAGAATCTTCTGGAGGCTACGCTTAGGATCTTCTGTTGGCAGCAATCAGAATCTTCTAATGGATGCATCTGGCGCTTCAGAGTCTAGCTAATTTCTTATGTTTAATTCTGATTTGCTTCTAGAGTGTTTATTCCTTTACTATCTGCAGTAAAAATTCTCAAGCAAATTTTAGAGTATATAATTCTTAATTACAAAATTTCATAATAGTTATCATCAAAATATAGAGATATTATTAAGAACCAATCTGTGTTCTAACAATCTCCCCCTTTTTGATGATGACAAAAACATCAAAAATTTTGTTTAATTGAAAATATAATAATTATAACTCCCCCTGAGATGATGAATCTCCCCCTGAATTAAATACAAATAAGGAATAGAAACTTCCCTTTTGTCTTGAGTAATTTTCAGAGTTAGATCTTGATTGTTCTTTTAACATTTGAGAGTCAGAGTGTCTTGCAAATTTCAGAGTCAGAGTTTGATAATTGTCAAATGATCTGATAGTCTCAGAGTTTCTTTTACAGAGTGTACTTGTCAAATGTTCTGAAATACTAAGATTTAATGTTAGAAAAAATAGATATGTCTGAAGTTTCATTCTGGTGAAGTTTAATTAAACAGTTCAGATCTATATTTTCTCCCCCTTTTTTGTCATAAGCAAAAAGTAAAAACTTTAAAAAGACAAATAAAAGGAAACAGTAAAGGAGATAAATCATGTGGAGAAAACTTTGAAACATTCATTCAATTCAGTTTAGAGCAAGAGTACATGCATCAGAAGATATTTAAAAATACATAAGCAAACATCAGATGCAAAAACATTAGAATGAAAAAAAATGAAAAATTAAGAGTGTTTTGACAAAAGCATCTTCAACAGATCCGTGATCTCAGAGGAAGACTGTTCTTGCTTTGACATCCACTTAGCCATTGTTTCATTCTTCTGATCCTGTTTTGACATCCACTCAGTCATGTCTTCAGACTTTTTATCCTGTTTGGCCATCCAAGACTTGATTTCTGATTGACCAGCTTCCAGAGCAGCAATTTTATCCTCAAAATCTAGATGTTCTTTCTTAATCTCAGATGAAGAAGGTTGAACATTTTTTGGAGCTTGAACAGAGTCAATTTCCATAGGGTCTGTAGAGTTTGGAGCATTAGAGCCAGAAGGAAGTTCTACCAGAGTCATGGCCAAAGGGTTGTCTTCAGATGCAGATTCAGTAGTTTCTTCTGATGATGGAGGAGCATCTGTAAGAAGTAATGGTCCAGATCTCTTGACAGTCCAGAACATATTTCTTGCAGCTTCATCAAATCTGAGCTTCGCATCATCAGAACATATGTTCTTCAGATTTGATGCTACAGTGTTGAATCTGTTGATGAATCCATTCCAGATGACATCAGATTCTGTTGCATCCATTTTTGCTAAACACTTCTTCTGTACAGTACCTAAATACATCTGTATTTCTTGCAAAAAGCATGTAAATAAATGATCAATGTTTAGTCTAGGTTTGGGGTGTAACAGAGTCTCCAATGTTATTGGTTTTGGTTGAAGAGTATGTGGAAATAAGGATTTCTGAATGGAAATCAGAGGAGGAGGGTAGTATGGTATGAAAGGAATTTCCGGGTATTTGTCAGGTTTGGATCTGTTTAAAGCATTTAACAGATTTTGTTTTGCTTTGGTGTGATAGGAAACCACATCAAAGGGTTTATTGGAGTAAGGTTAGAAGGTAGATTTTGCAGGTTCATCAGAAGCAGCAGGTTTATCAGATGAAACAGGTATAGCTGAAGTAACAGCTTTTGCAGATTTAGCAGAATATGATATTGTTGCTAATGAACCTACTTCTGACATTGATTTAATATAGGTGAGAAGCACAGATGGTAGAGTCATTGTAAGTTTGGGTTTCAAGGGAGTGATAGGGTCAGATGGTTCAACTCTGTCATAGAAATCTTTGAGTTTGAAACCATAGGAAAGATTGTGAAAAAGAGATGAAAATTGTGCACATGAAATAGATGTTCTTGGGGTAGATGTTGGGTTAGGATTTGGAATGAGGATTTCAGATGATGGTTTAGGTGTGGGAGTAGGATCTAGAATAGGAACTTTAGAAGATACAGGGGGTTCTGGTTGGTTTACCTCAAAATCTCGGTGAGAGGGGGATATCAGAAAATCTGGGTGAATGTCAGATTCTGAGGAATTTGATGAAGTGGTTGGTGTGCAAGAAGTAGAAGACACTTGAAAAACAGTTTTCAGAGGTGTAACATCAAGAACTTGTGTCTCAGGGATGTTGGTTCCAGATGGGTTGGTTGATTCTGAGGGATTTTCAGAGAGATTTGATGAGGGTTCAAATGTAGGTGGTTTTGATGGGATTGGTTCAGAAGTAACTGGTACAGATTTAGTGGGTTCAGATGTTTTGGATGGAGGATTATCTGATTGTGGTTGTTTCTCTTGTTGTTGTGTTTGAGGTTCAGATGATTTTTGTTGTTGATGTTCAGAGTCTTTTTCTTGTAGAGGTTCAGATGGTTTTGTTGGTTGTTGTTCTGTGGGTGGTTTTTGTGGTGCAGATGGTTTTGTTGGTTGTTGTTCTGTGGGTTGTTTTTCTGATGGTTGTTGTTGTAATACAGATTGTTTGGTTGGAATTTCTGGTTGTGGAGTTTGAATTGTTGGTTTTGTTGTTGATGGTTTAGGTACAGAGGATTGTTTTACAGGTGAGATGGAAGTTGGATTAGAAGATTTTTTAGGAGATGGAATAGAAACATGAGGTGGAGCAGTAACAGATTGATTTTGTGTAGAAGGTGGTTTTGGAATAGACTTAACAGTTGAATCATTTATAACAATAGGATTTGCATAAGATACAGACGTTTTAGTACCTTTGATTTTGATGCGTTTAGCAGGAACAGAAGGAGTGTCTCCAGATTCTTTCCTCTTTAGCAGCTTCTGTGGCTTCTCAGCAATCTTGGACTTCTTCTGAACAGGTGCAGCTTCTGCTTCTGGTTGAGTCCTCTTTCTTGGTGGTTCTTCTACTACAACAGGTAATGGTTGCCTTGCTCTCTTTATAATATCTGCGGGAATAGGCTTTCCTTCTGCCTTGCACTCATCAATATATCTTACAACAATTTCCCTTGGTTCTTCAGCATAGAACAAAGGGTAATCATCTACAGGAGTTCTCTTCTGACTCAGTTCAGAAATGTTCAGCTTCTTGGGAGCTGTTGTGAATTCTTCCACTATTTTTAGTCTCTGAAGACTTTTGGCATTCAGAGGCTTTCCCAAAATAAATTCCAGTTCTTCTGTGACTCCAGCAGCGTACAGAGTAGTTACAAGTCCATTTTCTATTGGAAGATCTGAGATTAACCTTCCAAAAGGAATCCAAGTTCTGATCTTCTGACCTTTTTCTTTCACATATTCTCTAGAGGCATTTATATGATTCCATAAGTGCATAAAAAGAATATATGGAAGATCTACCTTGGTGCTCTGACTTAAGCAATACATAAAGTAGAGCTGTTCATTATTGACATAGTCTGGAGAGTTTGTTGACTTTCTGTGATGAATGCATCCCATGAAAATCTTAGCCCAGATCTTGTAGTCAGGCTTCAGATCTTTGAACTTATTAGAAGCTTGTCTAGCAGTCATCACTTCTTCATATACTTCATCCATATCTACACGCCCAGCTGGAAAGTGTGATACTCCATCTGTTTCCTCATATCCAATGAGTTTTCTAATCAGATCTTCTGTTATGATTATCTCTTTTCCTAGAACAGAAGATAAAATGAACTTAGGATATACAGAAGCATGGATCCAGAATTCTTTCACAAGAAGGGGGTAAACTGGTCCAAAAAGTCTATCAAAATATTTCACCCATCCTTGAGCACCTATAATGGAGCGAAATTCAAACCCATTCTCAGCCAGTGAATCAAATTCCACCATTGATTCACATAGAACCTCCAGCTTTTCAACAGGTGTTAGCAATGTTCTTTTTGGTGGTGTATAAGGAGTTACGCCCATATTAGCAGAAGTCACTGCAACCATGGTAGATTGAAATTATGCAACAGTTGATGATGAAGTTGCCATTGAAGATGAATTTGTCAAACGCTTAGGGTTTTTATGAAGAGAGAAGAGAAGACAGAAATGCATAAAAGGTTTGAGATGTGAAAAGTGTGAATGTGATGAGAAGAGATGTATTTATACTAAACACATAGGCATACAAACAGTCAGAAGAAGGCACGTTTAAACAAAGCATTTAATGAAAAGGAATAAAATCATTTCAAGCATTTATTGATTCTGACAATTTGGGGGGAAAATCAATATTTTCACTATTCAAACTTCACCTCAAACGTCTCTTCAGTAGTGTACCACCTTTGCAGATTTGGAGTGACACGTGTTTGCTTGCATGTGTTCTGAATTCTCTTGAGAAATGAAACGTTAACCAACGTTCAGATCCTCTAAGGATTGTTAGTTCAGAGTTTCACCAAAAAAAAATTAAAGAAAATAAATAAGCAATCAGAAGAAATACTTCAGAGCATTAGGCATTTTTGCATCTGTAAAATTTGCTTCTGATAAATATCATTCTGGACAAAAATCCATACCAATATTTTTCAGAATAAATTTGAATCTATATTCAACAAGGGGTTTTGTGAAAATATCTGCCCATTGATGATCTGTATCAACAAAGGCTAAATTTATGATTCCCTTCTGAACATAGTCTCTGATGAAATGATGCTTAATTTCTATATGTCTTGCCTTAGAGTGTAAAATGGGGTTCTTAGACAAACATATAGCAGAAGTATTATCACAGAAGATAGAAATGTTACTTTCAAATATTTGATAATCTTCTAGCTGACTTTTCATCCAGAGCATCTGCGTGCTACATCCAACAGCAGCTATATATTCTGCCTCTGTGGTTGAAAGTGCAATTGTGGATTGCTTCTTGCTGTACCAAGAGATTAGATTTCTTCCTAGAAATTGACAACTTCCAGAAGTACTTTTCCTTTCCACTCTGTCTCCAGCGTAGTCAGCATCACAGAATCCAACTAATTTGAAATCATCAGATTTTCTGTAACACAAACCCACATTAGAAGTACCTTTCAGATATTTTAGAATCCTCTTGACAACTGTCAAGTGTGATTCTCTAGGATCTGATTGGAATCTAGCACACAAGCATACACTGAACAATATGTCAGGTCTAGAAGCAGTTAAGTAAAGAAGAGATCCTATCATACATCTGTAGAGCTTCTGATATACTTTCTTACTTACCTCTTCCTTGCCAAGTGAGCTAGTTGGATGCATGAGAGTCTTTGCCAGCTTACTATCAGTCATGTTAAATTTCTTCAGAAGTTCTTTAACATATTTGGTCTGATGTATGTAAGTGCACTCTGGAGTTTGATTGACTTGGATTCCTAGAAAGAATCTCAGTTCTCCCATCATGCTCATTTCAAATTCTGCCTGCATACATTTAGCAAACTCCTTTCCCAGCATAGTATTGGTAGATCCAAATATTATATCATCCACATAAATTTGACAAATTAGAAGATCTTTCTTAATTGATTTACAAAAGAGTGTTGTGTCCACTTTGCCTCTGATGAAATTTTTCTCCAGAAGAAAATTGCTCAATCTCTCATACCAAGCTCTGGGAGCTTGTTTTAAACCATATAGAGATTTCTTTAGTTTTGAAAACATGATCTGGAAATTTTTCATTCTCAAAACCAGGAGGTTGGTGGACATAAACTTCTTCTTCTATAATACCATTTAGAAAGGCACTTTTAACATCCATCTGATACAGAATGATGTTATTTTGTGCAGCAAATGAAATAAGAAGTCGTATAGATTCTAACCTTGCCACTGGAGCATAAGTTTCAGTGTAATCAATACCTTCTTGTTGATTGTACCCTTGAGCAACAATCCTTGCCTTATTTCTTTCAACTTCTCCTTTCTCATTTAGCTTATTTCTGAAGACCCATTTAGTTCCAATTATATTGAATCCTTGTGGTCTTTGAACTAAATCCCACACATCATTTCTGGTGAATTGATTTAACTCTTCTTGCATGGCAATAATCCAATCATTGTCTTGCAGAGCTTCATCTACAGAAGATGGTTCAATTTCTGACACCAGTCCAAATAATGATGCTTAAGATGATCTTAGAAAGGATCTTGTTCTGATGGGATCATCCTTCTTTCCAATAATGACATTCTCTGGATGAGAAGCTTTAATTCTGGATGATGATCCTCTAACAGTTGATTCTTCAGAAATGTTTAGATTGTTCATCTGAGAAGTTAAAGGAGTAGCATCTGGCATTGCTTCTGGTTCCTTCACTTGAGCTTTGTTTGCCTCTGGGACTTCAGAGTCTGTGAAGACTACTTCTCTATCTGCAGAGTTTTCAGAATGCTTTGGCTTTTTATTGTCAAGCTTATCATCAAATCTAACATGAATAGATTCTTCCACAATCTGTGTCTCAGTATTGTATACTCTGTAGCCTTTAGAGCGTTCAGAATATCCAAGCATGAAACACTTCTGTGCTTTGGAATCAAACTTGTACAGATTTTCTTTAGTATTTAACATATAGCAAATACATCCAAAAGGATGAAAATATGAAATGTTGGGCTTTCTGTTCTTCCACAGTTCATATGGAGTCTTCTCCAGAAGAGGTCTTACAGACACTCTGTTCTGAATGTAACAGGCTGTGTTGATTGCTTCTGTAACAGCCCAAATTTCATTAAATAATTAATTGTAGTAATTAATTGATTTAGTGGGATTTTATGTTAATATTGGAATTAATTTTTATTAATTGGAAATTAATAGAGAATTGAGAGAGAAATGGGAAGGAAAGAAAATAAAAGGAATATATAAGTGAGGAAGAAAAGAAAAGAAAGTTAGAAAACATTTGGAAAGAAAGAGGAAAGAAGAAGAAAGGAGAGAAAGAGAAGAGAAGAAGAGGAAAAGTGGAAATCAGCAAGAACCAACATCAAAGCTCCGATTAATCGAGGTAAGGGTGAGAAACATTGCTATTTAATCATTGTATGCTATTATGTATGTTGGGTTTGGGTTTGTGGATGTTTTTCATCACTTTCCATTTTAGGGCAAGTTGGATTAATCGGTAGAATGATGATTTAATCTGTTGGAACTGAGTAATAACGCCGTAGAATAGTCGGGTAACATGTATTGATGCTGTTTATACTGATTTCGATGTGTAAGAGAGGGTTGATGATGGATTGATGAAGAAGAGGCAGAATAGGGTTCTGTTCTGCGCAGGTTCGCTGGCTCTCGCCAGGCGAGCGAAGCCTAGCGAATGCTGGCGAGTAATTATGATTAAGTCCCAGTGGACTTCGCTGGCGAGTTCGCCAAGCGAAGTTGGATAGCGAAGGTTCGCCCAGCGAAGGTGCTGGCGAATGGTGGCGAATGAAGTCAGTAGCTACTGACTTGGGCTCGCTGGGAAGTCTCGCTAGGCGAAGCCTAGCGAGTGTTCGCTGAGAGAGTTCGCCAGGCGAAGGCCAGGCGAAGGTTCGCTGCGAGGGTTCGCCAGGCGAATGAAGGCGAATGTGACAGCATTTTTCTTTTGTTGTGTTGTTCATGTGGAGGTGGTTTGGTTGCTTCTCATAGGGGAATGCCTCTATGATATGATATAGATATGATCTATTGTGATGATGTGTGCTGTGGGTAGCCTACGGGCGTGAATCCTAGTTGATGTGCGATGCGTATTAATTATGATAAATAGAAATACATGTGAATACAATGATGAATGTATGTGTATTGTCTAATGAACTTGCGAATGCTTAATGAGTATACAATTAGGTAATAAGTATGCATGAGAACATTGTGGATATATGTGTGCATAGCTTATAATTGTATTATTGGTACTATGACATGTATACCTTGTATGAAATGGCATGAGATGAATAATAAACATAATACAAAAATGTATTGTGGATGTATATTGTTTATATGCGGTTGTATGTTAAGATACATGAAGAATGCATGAGAGCATATTGATGGATATACGTGCATCGTTTGATAAATATGATGTTTGTATTGATTGGATGCGATTATGTATGAAAAATGCGTGAGAATATATCGTGAATATATGTACATTGCGTGGTAAATGTGTTATGCGTGTAAGCATGATGTAATTCTTGTATGATGAATTACTTGAGAATGCATGAGAACATATCGTGGATATGTGTGCATTGTTGATAATGCGGTGATGATATTGAATTGTGAATGTATATTGTTGGTATATGGTGGTATGAATAGAATGCATGAGAACATGTCATGGATATGTGTGCATTGCTTGATAGATGTTGTAAATGCATATTGTATGTATGTGATTAAATGTGAATAATGCATGAGAACATATCGTGGATATGTGTGCATTGTTTGATAACTGTGAAGAATGCATGAGAACATATCGTGGATATGTGTGCATTGTGAGTGATAATGTGGTGATAGTGTTGAATTATGAATACATCGATGAATGTTATGTGAATATGTTGTGTGTGCAATCATAATGTAATTCTTGAAGAGATGAATTATTTGAATGCATGAGATTAAGATGTCGGTCTTAAGTGCATTTGTTGTGGTTGATTGTACATGCATCATTTAGTCAAGAGGCAATGTCTGTTAGTTTCGTGGAAACTAGTGGCTTGTCCCAAACCTAGAAGAGTGGGTTTGAAGGCTTAGAGGACGGGCCTTTGTGGTTATCGGTCTAGAAGAGTGGACCCGGTTTAATGTAAAAACCGAAAAAAGATAACGGGTTATCGGTCTAGAAGAGTGGACCCGGTTTAATGTAAAAACCGAAAAAAGATAACGAGAGTCGGTACCGCATTACATGAGTTGCATTGAGTTGTTGAGTCACATTAATATATGACATATGCATGAAGAGATGCTTATGTGTGAATGATGAGATTGTGAAATTGTGAAGTATGCATGTGAATGAGATGTTTGTTGAATACTTATGAAGCGTGCATGAAGAGATGCTTACGTGTGAATGTTAAGATTGTGGAATTGTGGATGTATGCATGATGTAAAATGCTTGGTGAATATTCATGTTGTATATAAATATAAGTGACGATGTAAATGACTATGAGTTGAATTGTGGTGAGAAATAGGGAGTTAATTATATGATACCTATATATACATGATTTTATGCTTTGATTATTATGGTAATATTTCTCACCCTTCTGTTGTTTTATAATGCTCTATGAGGCATTGCAGATTAGGTTGCTGGAGGCCTTTATGAAGTTCTGCTTGTAGTTCGAGGTTGCTACGTGTGTAGCGGTTTAGTAATTATTTATGGGTCGAGTCATGCTCTGGTCGTGTAACACGGGGATCGATTGCTTATGTTTTAGGATTACATTATGTAACCTAAGTTATGTTTTCATATTTGGAGTAATTGAGATAATGAGATGTTGGCCTTAGTGCCTAGAGATGTTGATTTTATATGATGAAAGTAAATGTTTCTTTTAAAGGATTTACATTAATGAATCCGCTGCTAAATGGAAAGGTGTTTATGAGCATGACAGATTATTTTAATGTGGTGCAAGTTTTGTGTGATGCCCTTTTATGGATGCATGTTAACTTTTACTCTGATTATGCATATATTATTTGCGGGGTTTAGAAGGGTGTTACAGCTTCTGCCCAAAAGTGTTTTGCCAAATTTGTCTCATTGATCATGGTTCTGGCCATTTCTTGCAGAGTTCTATTTTTCCTCTCTACAACCCCATTTTGTTGTGGAGTTCTAGGACAGGAAAAATCATGAGCAATGCCATTTTCATTAAAATACTTTTCAAAATATTTATTTTCAAATTCACCACCATGATCACTTCTGACTTTTATAATTTTGAAATCTTTTTCATTCTGGACTTGCTTGCAGAAGTCAAAGAACACAGAATGTGACTCATCCTTGTGTTTTAAGAACTTTACCCATGTCCATCTACTATAGTCATCAACAATGACTAATCCATACTTCTTGCCTCTGATGGATGCAGTTTTCACTGGTCCAAACAGATCAATATGAAGTAATTCTAGTGGTCTGGAAGTAGAAACAACATTTTTTGATTTAAAAGATGATTTTGAAAACTTCCCTTTTTGGCATGCTTCACAAAGAGCATCTGAGGTGAACTTCAGATTAGGAAGTCCTCTAACAAGATTAAGTTTATTAATCTGAGATATACGTCTCATATTAATATGCCCCAATCTTCTGTGCTAGACCCATTGCTCTTCATTAACAAACAAGAGGCATTTAACATTCTGAACTTTAAGTTCTGAAAGATTTATTTTATAAATGTTGTTTTTCCTCTTACCACTAAATAGGATAGAGCCATCCTTTTGACTAATAGCTTTACAACATTTTTGATTAAAGGTAATATCATAACCATTGTCACTTAATTGACTTATAGGCAATAAGTTATGCTTTAACCCTTCAACAAGTAAAACATTAGTAATAGAGGGAAGTTTACCATTTCCAATGGTGCCAGATCCAATGATCTTGCCCTTCTGGTTCCCTCCAAATTTCACATCACCTCCAGATCTAAGCTCCAGGCTTTGGAACATAGACCTTTCTCCTGTCATGTGTCGTGAGCATCCAGAGTCCAGGTACCATGATTGGCGTCCTGACCTTGCTGCTAAGAACATCTGCAACAGGAATTATTTTACTTTTAGGTACCCAGATCTTCTTGGGTCCTTTAGGGTTAGTTGTTCTGAAGGTTTGTCTAAACTTCTGTTTTTCAACATAAGGTTTATTTTGACTAGCCTTAGATTTAAACACATGAATATTCTTTTTAGAGCGTGTTTGTTCAATATCATTCAAGTGACCAAATTTAAAGTGTGAATATAAAGGAGTTTTCTTGATGATAATTTTATCAACAGGTTTTGGATTTAAATCCTTTCCAGAGGAGGATTCATATCCAATTCCTTTTCTGTTATTTCTGCTAACTCCATAGATCATAGAAACCATTTTGCTTCTGTCTATGCTTTTAGCAAGAAACTTCTGAAAGCTATAATCATATTTTTCCAAAATATTTTTGCATTCAGATTCAGTTTCAGAATCAGAGTTTTGTTGAGCTAATTCAGAATCATTTTTCAATTTTAAGTTCTTTTCATTTAGCTCAGCTACTTCTGATTTGAGAATATTATTCTCAGATACAAGATTGCTTTGACGCTTTTTGTATTTGAGTTTAAAATTGTTATAGCTTTTCAGAACTTCTGATAACACTTTGATAAGTTCTTCTTTAGTGAGTTTAGCCATTACCTCTTCAGCGTCAGAGTCAGATTCAGAGTCAGATTCAGATTCTGAAGTTCCTTCCTCCTGATCTTCTATGTCTGCCATCAAAGCTACATTGGCACATTCTTCTTCTGACTCAGATTCAGATTCAGATGTATCTGAATCATCCCAGGTGGCCATCAGAACCTTTTTCTTATCAAATTTTCTTTTAGGCTTTTCTTTCAGCACCTTTGGACATTCATTTTTGTAATGTCCAGGTTCTTTACATTCATAACATACAACCTCCTTTTTGCCAGATCTTCTATGTCCAGAAGATTCTTTTCTTTGGTCAGGCTTCCTGAAGTTTTTGAACTTCTTTCCTTTATGCTTCCAGAGTTTGTTTATTCTTCTGGACCGCATGGATAGTTCATCTTCATCTTCAGATGAGGATTCTTCAGAGCTTTCCTCTATTACCTGCAATGCTTTAGCAGATTTATTAGATTTTAAAGCAACAGATTTACCTTTCTTTTGAGGTTCATCTTCCTCAAGTTAAATTTCATGACTTCTTAGTGAACTGATCAGTTCCTCCAAGGAGATCTTGTTCAGATCTTTAGCCATCTTCAGCGCTGTCACCATAGGTCTCCATCTGGTAGGTAAGCTTCTGATGATCTTTTTCACATGATCAGCAGTAGAGTATCCTTTATCCAGAACCTTTAGTCCAGCTGTAAGTATTTGAAATCTGGAGAACATAGCTTCAACAGATTCAGAGTCTTCCATCTTGAAGGCTTCATACTTCTGAATCAGAGCCAGAGCCTTTGTTTCCTTGACTTGAGAGTTTCCCTCATGATTCATCTTTAAGGATTCAAACATGTCAAATGCAGTTTCCCTGTTTGTAATTTTTTCATACTCAATTTGAGATATTGCATTCAACAATATTGTTCTGGCCTTGTGGTGATTTCTAAATTCTTTCTTCTGAGCATCTGTCATAGATTTTCTGTCTATTTTCTTGCCATTCCTATCAGTGGGATGAACATATCCATCTATGACCAGATCCCATAAATCAGCATCATATCCAAGGAAAAAACTTTCAATCCTGTCTTTCCAATAATCAAATTTCTCCCCATCAAACATAGGGGGTTTGGTGTTGATTCTGTCCCTTTCTTCATATTTGTTGTTAATGTTAGACATTGTATTATCAGCCATAGTAACAACCAAATATATATCAAAGTATTTCTCACTGGATCTTTACTGTCACTGTTAAGTGGTAGCACACACAGAACCGGAGCTCTGATGCCAACTGAAGGTGAGAAAATACTTAGAAGGGGGGGTTGAATAAGTATGAAGATTAAAACTTAGAAATAAAAAGTCAAGTATTTTTATCCTGGTTCGTTGAACTCAACTACTCCAGTCCACCCTGTTGCACCCTAAAATTTGCTCAACCTTAGTCACTTGGTTTATGTTTCAATATCATTAGCATTTGCATATAGAGTCATGTACATAGTCTACTCATCTGCATAGCATAAGCATAGCAAGTCATCCAACAGGGGACCAATCATTATTCTCACCTCTATGAGCCTATCAAGAGGTTATTATTCAAATTCAATCTCATTCAAGTCATCAGAAAGAATTGGAAAGCTGGAAAGTCAATGGATCAAGCAAGTGCACCCATCTCCTATCTGAGGGTATCTGAGGATCAACAAAGAAATTGTGAGTTGTGGGCTGAGCATGGAGAGTATGTGGACATCATGGGAGACTTAGAAAGTCATTGGGAGAAGGAGACAAGTCATTGGTGTGATCACAAGAATTGCAGTTGGAGACAGTCAACTAGTGTTTCATCTGGGGTCAACTCTAGGTCAACCCTAGGTCAATTGATTGATTGCAAGGCTTTAAGGTCTATTGGAGAGATGTGGGGTTCATTATTTGACATGTAAAGAAGGATATGTTGTTGTGCTAAGAAGAAATCAAGAGAAATCAAGGAGAAGAGGAGTTTCTAAATTAGGGTTTCTGTGTAAAAGCCCCTAGTTTAGGTAAAATTTCCAAGCAAGATAAGTCAAAATGCAAGCTTCAAATGGATCCTTGGCCAACATGAAACTTGTATATGATCTCAAGACCTTTAATTTGAGTGGTGGAAGGCATCAAGGAGATTTATAGAACTCAAGTTATGGTCCTTGCAAGTTACAGGTCATCTAAGGTATCTGAAATTTTGTCTGTGAAAGTGGCTTGACTTCCAAGCAATTTTTACCCATCAAGGAGATTTCAAATGAATTTCTGGTCAACATAATAGTTGTTCCTCATTGTCTTAGCTTTCTAGAATGGTATAGTATGCCTTCATATGATTTGTGGAACTCTACTTATGGTCTTGGCAAGAAAAGGGTATTTTGGTCATCTGAGAATTACAGGTCATTTCAAGCCTATGCCCAAAACTCATACAAGGAAGCTTCAAATGGAAAACTTCACAACATCAAACTTGCTCCAAATGACATTTTGAGTCTAGAAAAGTGACCATGAGAGATTGGAAAGATTCATAGCACAAGGTTTCAAAATTGTTGGATTTAATGAATAAAAAAGGACTTGAAAATGAGATTTTTCATATTTTGGCCAAATGGGACAAAATTATAGGTCATTTTGAATGGAAAAGTCATTTTGAGAACATTGGATAAAGTGGAATTTTGAGGTTAGTTCAAATTTTGAGAGTTATTCAAGGTTTCTTACAAAGGAAGAAACATAATCCAAAATGTAAGGAAAGAGTGCAAGGGAAGTTTCTCCAAGTTTCTAGGAGGTTCTAATGTCATGTATATATTGATATGAAGAGGTTCATGCAAGGGTTGGTGATCACATTTGCTCATAAACACAAGTTTCACATACTTTCTTCAAATTGCAAAATCAATTCAAACACTCTCAAACTTTCACCAATTTGCACCATTCTTGATCTGGTATTCATCATCATCATCCAAGGATCATAATTCACACATTCCTTTGGTAAATTGAAGGAGGATTCGTGCCATTCATCATCATCATTCAAAGTGCAAGAATCTTGGAATTGGGAGATTCAAAGTCTTGGAGCATCATTGGTTGCATACAGAACTCATCATCAAGTTCTTGGATCACTTTCCAATCATTACAAGCCTTGGATCAGCACATTCCATAGCTGTTTTCTTCACTTTGCACCAAGTAAGTTTCTCATTCGAATTGCTGTTTTGGTTAGAATTGCTAGGTTTTGATAGCATAGAAAGGTTAAGGTAGGATAGATGACTGAGTTTGGTGAGTTTGGAGAGCTTTCATGGAGTTTGATCATGGAGTGCAAGATCTGTTTTGATGAATAACTCTTGGAATATTGCATGAAAATATTAGGTTATTAGCTTGTGATGATCAGCATAATGTGTAGAGTATGTTAGGGCAAGAATTAGGGAGAATTGGAGAGGTCGATATCAGTTGAAAATGGTGGAATCTAACTGTTATGCTTATCGGGTTTGGAGTTTGGCTGAGTTTTAGAGGGGATGATTGGCATGGCTATGTAGAGGGATTGTTCTAGAGCAATTTTGCTTTTGGAAGTGTTTGATTTCGTGGGGAGATGAGGGAGAACAGAGAGCTCGAAAATCATGCATGGAAGAAGGATTTCAGAGCTAGGGTTTGCTGGAGGTTGAAGATAATACGAGGACCACACGATCTTGCTTTGACTATTGACTTGGCTTCCAATCCAACGGCCACGATTTGATTTGAAAACGGAGGGAGAATTCAAACGATGAAACGCATCGTTTCATTTATTCATCAGACTGGGCTCAAATTTTTGCTGCTTTTCACACCCCTCCAATCGAGCCCAATACCAATATGAACTGTAATATCTGCTATTTACACCGTTTCCCTTTTTTTTAATTTTTGCTGGTTTTCTGAGCGTCCTGGTGTAACCCGGTGAACTGACTTTAAACAATGTTGCGGATAGCAAGAGTCGCCACCGACTTTTATTTTATCCATAAGGAAAGGTTATAAAAGAACAGGAAAGACCTTAGAGAATATTTTGGGTCCGGGGGGTAGGTTATGAAAAGGGAAGGTATTAGCATCCTTTTCATCCATGGTTATCCATGGGCTCTTAGGTACTTAAACTCACTTTTGAATTGTTTTGAAATTGTAGTGTGTGAATAGAAAATTTTCAGAATAGTTAATAAATAATCCATGTAAGGATGTGTTAAGAACTTGTTTGAAAACTTGTTGAAAATTTGTTTAAGTGCGAAACAATTTTGAAGTGAGCAAGCACCTAGGAGTAACCTACCCTAATGTTTAAAGGTCTTTCTTATTCTTCATTCTTTCCTTTAGTAAGACTATCCCTACTATAATGGAGTAGGTAGTCCTTACTTTGGATGTTAAGGGGTATGTGAGGGACAATTTGACTTTGAAGGCCATTGTGGGATGTAATAAGCACATATAAGGGACCATCATCATTTTTCGAAAGGGACTTGATTCGTAAAGGCAACCATAAGGGACTTTGATGATTTTTTTATTTGAGGGACTGGCTTTATACACCCCACTTAACCATTATTCGTAGGCAACTTGAGGGATATCCTTAGGAAGTGAGACGGCGATTAAAATCGACTTACGTGTGTGACGTGTTTATTTTAATTATCTTTATTTAAAAGTGATCTAAATTTATTTTAATATTACATACATGTTATTACACTCCCTAATTACTAACCATAATAATAATTAAATAATTAAACAACTTTACATCCAAGAAATAATTACAAAATAATAAGCGAAATAATTAAATAGCAAAGATAAATAAAATATAAATAAGCAATAATAAATAATAAAGGGGGTTAATTTTAAGTTTACTCGGCAAGACATCGCATCTTGTGCCTACGTATCCTTACGGGAGTGGAATCAGAGTAATCGTAGTTCCCCTCAATAGGGAGGTTAGAAACTTCTTGACTGTGGTCAAGGTCTCAAGGGGAATAAACGCATCTTAAGGACACGCTTACGTGGAGTGTAGAAACTCCAAATCTCTACGTTGAAATGTTAAGTTGTAATTAGGGTTAAATTAGGGATTCCACGGCGGGAAACCCTAAAAACGAGCGCGGCGGCTCTTTGACCTAATGCTAAGGGTAAAATTGTAATTTTGCCTGCGGCGAGGCATTTGTGAAAATTAGGGTTTGTAGTTTGTATTTTTGAGGATTTGAAATTGAATGTGTGAAGTTTTACGGACTATTGGCGCGGCGGCCAAACAGTTAGACCTAACCTTCGGATGTGTGCAATGTGACAGAAATAATAGTAAACGCGTGAATCATGCAAACAGAGAGATAATGTCATAATTTAAACCATGCAAGCAGAAATTTAAAGGCAGAATTTAAAGAGCGATTGTTAAGTTCGCGAGGTTACATGAGAGGAGCAGATACAATATGATAATGAAATTTGAATTGAACAATAATAAAATAAAATAAATAACGGTTCTAGTTATTATTTTAAAAAAAAGATTTTAGTTATTATTTTAAATTTATCTAAAAAAAGTTTTTCTTAAAAATAATAGGTTTTCATATTAATTTGGAAAAGATGTTAATGTTATTTATTTTAAAAAAACAGATTTTTATATTATAACAAATTTTAATAAATTAATGATAACAATAATAATAATAATGGTAATAATAATGATAATAATGATAATAATAATAAATAATGATAATAATAATAATAATAATAATAATAATAATAATAATAATAATAATAATAAAGCAATAATGAATTTTAAATGTGCCAAATAACCCAACAATGTTGCTAACGCAGAAATGCGCTCATCGCAACCAGATCTAAATCGGACGAAACAAAATTTATCGCAAAGAAAAAGAAATTAAGCAAAAAATAGTATTATTGCTCACACAAAAATGCGATCATCGCAACCAGATCGAACTAACACAAATGTCACGCGTCATGCACACAAATGTGCAAACATCGTATCGACATAATTCGATCAAAAATCTTATATATATAAACTCTAACAATTTAAAAATTATATATATATAAACGTAACAGTAATAGATAAAGAAAAAGAAATAACGGTAATAGATGAAGAAAAAGAAATAACGGTAAAAGATGAAGAAAAAGAAACAACAGTAATAGATGAAGGAAAAGAAATAACGGTAAACGATGAAAAAAAAGAAACAATAGTAATGGATGAAGAAGAAAACTAAATAACGGCAAACGGCACTCACTCCTCTTAGGTTTTTTTCCTTCTCCCCCTTTTTCCAACAAGGCAACACATGTATATATAGGGAACAAATTAGGGTTAACACCAAATTGTCAATAATGTCCCTAAAGCCCATTTTAAAGCCCAAACTAAATAATTAGTTAAGAAAAAATAAAATTTAAATAATTTAAAATAATTAAAATAAACTTAAAATAAAAACTAATAATCCTATTGATTCCTAAAATAAAAAATATTATAAAAAGAACAAAATTTTTTTCAATATTTTTTATTTTATGATTTTTTGGATATTTTTATGAATAATTTAGAAAAAAGTGAAAAAAATAATATTTTAAAAAATGATTTAATTAAAATACGAAAATAATAATTAAATAATAATAAAAAACTATTTTTGTTATTTTTTTAATGAAAGATAGAAAAATTTAGAGTAAAAATAATAAAAAACAAAAAAAATGACAAAGGTGAGATTCGAACTCTCAACCTCTCACACTCATAACTCCTTACACATGTCCTCCTGCCAATTGTGCCATTTTTACTTTTTAGAAAAAAAAATGCATGCCATATGATATTTACCTGCAAAAAGTCAAACGACTACACAAATTTGTTAGTAATTGATTAAATGCAATGAAATGCGACGACAAATCTTAGGGCAAAATTTGGGGTATTACAGTTATTATGATAATATTTCTCACCCAACCTCTCTTTGATGTTGGCAAAAAAAAAATCATGAAGTTTGACTTTGGTTTGACCACAGTTGACCTCAGTTTGACCTTTTAACTGCATTGACTGCTTTTGACTTATCTGATCATCTGACTGAGCAAACTTTTGAGAAAAGTCTTGAAACTTGACATGGGGGTTTTTATACACATATAAGATGTTATGAAGCTCACTTGAAGTCTTGGAAGTCCATTTAGCCTGATTAAAGTTAAAACCCTAGTTTTGGATGCACTGCTTAGGAGGTGCATTGTCTGAGGGAATTGTCAACTCTTCTGACCAATTGTGAATTTTGTGAACCTTGTGAACCTTCTTGGAACACAAAGTCTTGTATTGTGAGGGCAAATTTTGGGGTGCAACAGCTGCCCCTGTTCAATTTTCTGAAACCTGAGGGGTTAGATTGGTATATTTGCCAGTCGTAACCTGGAAGGTTGAAGGGGATTGAACACAAAAGCCCAAAAATTTGCACTCACCAGTGCATGGAGTGATATTGATGGTTGGTTGAACATGATTGAGTGGGCTTAAAGATGCCACTAGGGGAAAGTTCTTCAGTAGTATAATGAGAACTGTCAGGAGTCTGGAGTAATACTGATGTAACAGCATGTCTTCATGAGGATAGAGCAATCAATAATGATAACCCTAAAGCAGTCTTGAAGTGATAAATCTGACCTCAGGAGGATAGAGCAATCAATAGCTCTAAAGCAGTCTTGAAGTAATAATGGCTTCAGGAGGATAGAGCAATCAATAGCTCTAAAGCAGTCTTGAAGTAATAGAATGGCTTCAGTAGGATTGAGCAATCAACAGCTCTAAAGCAGTCTTGAAATAATAATGTGATATGTCTTCAGGAGGATAGAGCAATCAATAGCTCTAAAGCAGTCTTGAAGTAATGATTTCAGGAGGATAGAGCAATGGATAGCTCTAAAGCAGTCTTGAAATAATAATGTAATTTCAGGAGGATAGAGCAATGGATAACTCTAAAGCAGTCTTGAAATAATTAGATGGCTTCAGGAGGATAGAGCAATGAATAGCTCTAAAGCAGTCTTGAAGTAGTAATATGACCTCATGAGGATAGAGCAATGAATAGCTCTAAAGCGGTCTTGAAGTAATAGGATGATTTCAGGAGGATAGAGCAATCAGTAGCTCTAAAGCAGTCTTGAAGTCATGAGAGGCTATCAGGAGGATAAAATAACCCTGAGGTTACAATAAAGCAGTCCCAAAGTAATAAGAAGCTCATCAAGAGGATAAAGTAACCCTGAGGTTACAATAAAGCAGTCCCAAAGATCATAAGATTGTTTGTTGGATAATTAACCTGAAAACAAGGTAGCATTCTGTATAACAACATTAGTTTATGCTTTATGTATGCATGTATGACATGATGCACTTAGGTAATGTACTATAGGCATATATGTTATGGTATGATGTAAATGATGTATGTATGCTATGACACTGATGAAAGTGTCTAGATATCCTTGTATAACAACTGCTGGCCAAGGAAAATAAATCCCGATTCGTTGTTGAAGAATATATAACCCTCCGTCTGCTGGGGATAACAAGGTATAGATAACCTCCCGTTGTTGGGGATAACAAGGTATAGATAACCTCCCATTGTTAGGGATAGTAGGGTATAGATAACCTTCGTTTTCGTTTGATAGTAGGATAAGTATAACATCCCGTCTTCGTTCATCGTGCCCTTATTGAAAAGTAATTTCCCGTATATCCGTATGAGGATAAAAGAGATGGATATAAATTCCAGGGGAGATTAGACTTTGTGAAAATGGATTAGTCCTACTGATGGTTTGTAACCGTCTTGTAAAGATGAACCGGCGAAGCTTCGTTGAAATCCTTCCCTCGTTCGTCCTTAGTAAATACTATTACTGCATTTTCATGCATTTCTGGTAAACATCAATCATATTAAAAGCATACATGCGTTTCTGGTAAACATCAATCATATTCAAAGGCATACATACATTCAAACACAACCAATGGACGTTTCGCTTATGTAAATAGGGTAAAAGTGAATCTGGATTCAAAAGATGGAATTTATTTATATCAAAAGTGACCCATACACGGGTAAGTTTGTACAAGGAGACATAAACCCTAGTAAGAGAATTTTGTCATGAAGTTTTACAAAAAGAATCAGCTATGTGGGAAATAATCCTATTGAGTTTCAATTCTACTATTGCCACTCAAGTATCTCATCTTCTTGCTGTTGAGACGGAAACGATTGGATTGAGCTTTATCTGTTTGAGCTTGAGTAAGTAGTACAACTGGTTGCAGTTTCATGAGTGATCCAAACGAGACATAGTCATACGCTTTAATCCCTAACTTTTGCCTGGATTGCCCTTTCAGGTTTTCAATCCACCGGGATACCCTTTTTTGCCCAAGCCGCCTTTTCAGGTTTTCGACTTGCCGGGTGTACATCTTTTTATATATATATCCCTAATTTTTGCCCAAACCCTTTTGGTTTGCCGGGATGCCCTTATTTTTGCCTAGGCCTGTCAACCTAGCGGGTCTCTTTTTATGCGTAGTATTTTTTAACTATGTCTGCGTTTACAGGTTGTGGGAAGTCTTCACCATCCATTGTAGTCAGTATCATGGCACCTCCTGAGAACACTGTCTTGACTACAAATGGTCCCTCATATGTTGGAGTCCACTTTGTGGGATCAAAGACAACACATGTTCTCTGTAAGGAATGAGATTATCATGCTTTGTATCCCAATCTCCTTTAATCTGACTTACTACCAGAGCTGAATCTCCATACACCTCAAGGAACTGAATCTTCATATCAATAGCAACTTGCATACCCATGATACATGCCTCATACTCAGCCATGTTATTGGTACAATAGAAACAAAGTCTGGCAGTAATCGGGGTATGACAACCTTCAGGGGAACTAATCACAACACCAACACCATTACCATGTGCATTGGAGGCACCATCAAAAACCATAGTCCATCGGGATCCTTGTTCAGGTCCGTCATATTGTCCAGGTTCTTTGGTAACAGACATAATGTCTTCATCAGGGAACTCAAAATTCATTGACTGGTAATCATCTACTGCTTGATGAGCCAAATGATCAGCAACAACACTCCCCTTAATGGCCTTCTGAGTGGTATACTGTATATCATATTCCGTCAAGATCATTTGCCATCTTGCAATTCTTCCGGAGAGAGCAGGTTTCTCAAATATGTACTTGATTGGATCCATCTTCGAAATCAACAAGGTAGTATGGGTCAACATATACTGTCTTAGTCGGCGAGCAGCCCATGCCAAAGCGCAGCAAGTTTTCTCGAGCAGTGAGTATCTTGTTTCACAGTCGGTAAACTTTTTGCTAAGGTAGTATATTGCCTGCTCTTTTCGACCAGACTCGTCATGTTGCCCCAATACACACCCCATTGAGTTGTCTAATACTGTTAAATACATAATCAAGGGTCTTCCATCAACTGGTGGCATTAAAATTGGAGGTTCTAGCAAATATCTCTTGATTTCATCAAAGGCAGTCTGGCACTCATCATTCCATTCCATCACCTGATCTTTCTTCAACAACTTGAAGATTGGCTCACAGATAGTAGTTAATTGGGAAATAAATCTTGCAATGTAGTTCAATCGTCCCAAGAAACCTCTAACCTCCTTCTCAGTACGGGGAGCTGGCATCTCTCGTATAGCTTTCACTTTTGCAGGATCCACTTCAATACCTTTTCCACTGACAATGAAACCCAGGAGCTTTCCAGATCTAACTCCAAAAGTACACTTGTTTGGATTTAATCTCAACCTGTATTTCTTCAACCTCTCAAACAACTTGTGCAGATGATCAAGATGTTGTTCTTCATTCTGAGACCTGGCTATCATATCATCCACATATACCTCTATCTCATGATGAATCATATCATGAAACAAAGCCACCATAGCACGCTGATATGTTGCCCCTGCATTCTTCAAACCAAATGGCATTACCTTATAGCAAAAGGTGCCCCACTATGTCACAAATGTAGTCTTCTCCATATCTTCAGGTGCCATCTTGATTTGATTGTAACCAGAGAAACCATCCATAAAAGAGAATACCTTATGCTGAGCAGTGTTGTCTACCAGAATATCAATATGAGGAAGTGGAAAGTCATCTTTAGGGCTAGCCTTGTTCAGATCTCTGTAGTCTACACACATACGTACCTTACCGTCTTTCTTAGGAACTGGTACCACATTCGCAACCCACTGAGGATAAGAAGTTACGGCCAAGAACCCTGCATTGAACTGTTTCATTACCTCTGCTTTGATCTTTTCTGACATTTCAGGACGCATACGACGAACCTTCTGCTTCTTTGGACGACAATCTTCTTTCACTGGCAAACGGTGAACCACAATGTCTGTATCCAACCCTGGCATATCTTCATAAGACCAAGCAAAGATCTCCACATAGTCACGTAGCATCTGAATCAACCTGCTCTTGACACTGTCCTCTAAATCAGCCCCTATCTTGACCTCTTTTCTGTTTTCTTCAGTTCCCAGATTCACAACTTCGACTGGCTCTTCATGTGGCTGTATAGCTTTCTCTTCTTGTTGTAACAACCTAGCAAGCTCTACAGGTATTTCACAATCGTCCTCGTCTCCGTCTTCAGTTTGATAGATCGGATTCTCGAAATTGTAATTGGCAATAGTAGAACTGTTATCAACTGGATCCAGAGTGGATGAGGATCTGCATTTTGGTGACGTGGGTGTGTGTAAGAACACATAGCTGATAAAGCAAAAATAAAAGAAAAGAAAGACAAGGAACACAATATTTACGAAAACGAAACGTCCAATGATTTTATTGAATGAAGTATGCAAATGAAATGACAACCCGTAACAAGCACACCATTGTGCCCCGGGTAAGGCACATGGATTGAAAGTTTTAATTGTTCCAGAAATTATAAATTTAAAAACATAACACAGTAATAGTATTTACTCCTGACTAAAGGAGATAGGGATAACATCTTCAGCTGTCCAATTATTGAGTCCAGCACCCACAGTAGGAAAAATCCATGCCTCCAAGTTGTAGTCTTCATCTTGATCTCCCACAGCATTGATAACCCCTTGATTGGTGATACGAACAGCACGAGCACGACGAACAGCCTTCTGGGACTCTGCAGTGAAACCCAAACCAAACTTGTCAGACTTGTATGGAATATCAGGAAGCTGACCCCAAATAGTACAACCACCTTCTTCCACCACAGCTTTTGCATCATTGAGGGAGGCCATTGCCATTGTTGGAGGGTTTCTGATGACCACAGGAACCTTCTTCACAGCAGGAGGAGTCACACAATCCTTAACAGCCCAGGGAACCACTTCAAATGATTGACATGGAGTTTCAATGTATTCACCTTCTACTTCCAGATACTTGAAAGTGTTTACATGGCTGACAAAGTATTCTTCCTCTCCAAAGACAGTAACAACTTTTCCATTCACCGGATATCTCAACTTTTGATGTAATGTGGAGGTCACAGCACCTGCCCCATGGATCCAGGGACGACCAAGCAGACATGAGTACGAAGGACGAATATCCATCACATAGAATGTAGCAGTGAACACCTGAGAACCAACCTTGATTGGAAGATCAATTTCCCCATGCACTACTCTTCTAGAACCATCAAAAGCCTTTACCACAATATTACTGGGCTTCAATACCGTATCTTCAGGACTCAGCTTGTTCAGGACTTCCTTAGGCAACACATTCAGAGAGGAACCATTGTCTATCAGCACATGAGACAGGGTAGTGCCCCTGCATTCAATTGAAATATGCAAGGCCCTGTTATGATCCCTCTTGGCAGGGGTCAAGTCAGCATCAGAAAATCCTAACCCGTTGTCATAGGTCAGGTGAGCGACACAATTCTCAAACTGGTCCACAGAAATTGCACTGGGTACATGAGCCATCTTTAGAAACTTGATCAATGACCTGGCATGAGCCTCAGAACATAATAACAGGGAGAGCATAGAAATCTTTGAGGGAGTATGCCCCAACTGATCAACAATATCATAATCACTCTTGCGAATGATTTTCAATACTTCTTCCATCTGCTTAGAGAGGTCATCAGCAGCTGGCACATCAGTAGATACAGGCTCAATAACAGGACCCTTGCCCCGAGCATCAGTGGTGGAAGTAACAGCAGGAGTAACTGCACTCTTAGAAGCAACTGGAGGAGAGAAGACTCTTCCACTACGAGTGATCTTGCTAGATCCAACAATATTATCAATGTCAACAGGCATATCAGGTAAAGGCTCCTGCTTGACACCATGGATGTAAACATCAGACCCATAGTGCCAAGGCACAGCTTTGTCCGATGTATAAGGAATAGGACCAGGAGTGGTAATGATCAGAGGAGCTACTCTGGCTTCAGCAACAACTTTCACAGGACCTTCAGCAGTAATCTTGATTGGGCCCTGATGAGTGATTTTAATGGGACCCTTTGAAGTGATTCTTAGTGGTACTTTGTCAACCATGTCAACCTCTTCAATCTTCTTACCCTGAGTCAGATGATCCACCATACTTTCTACAGATGCTGGTCTTCTTTCAAACACTATAGTATATTTATCCATGAGACGTTGAATCCCATCTCTCAAAATGAAGCAACTATCCGGCTTATAGGTACAATATAGACAATCTTCATGACAACCTGGAAAGATCCCAGCTTGTACTAACCTCTTTTTGATAACAGACAATGGTGTGCTCAACTCCATAACTGAATAGACATGCAGATCTTCATCAATATCTTCATCAATGGAGTTGACAGTCTTCTCGTGATTTGGCATTGGAGCTGTAATCACATTTGGAGTACCTGGTGGATCAAACTCAATTTCTCCAGCATCAATCATATCCTGAATTTTGTTCTTCAAGACCCAGCAGTTATTAGTATCATGTCCTGGACAGTTTGAATGATATGCACATCATGCATTGGGATTGTACTTGGGAGAGGTAACATTGGGATTCTGAGGGGCCTCCCTCAGGGTAATAAGTTCAGCCTTCAACAAGTGTTGCAATGCCTGAGCCATTGACATGTTGATCTTCGTGAACTGTCTTCTAGCCCTCTGTTGGTTGCCTTGAGGCTGCTCTGTTGTTGCAGGAGTTGGATTTGAAATATGAACTGCACTAACAGACTGATGCCTTCTGTTACGATCAGGCTGACCATACACAGCATTAGATTCTTTCTTCCCAGTGGGAGGCTTCTTTGCAGCACCTGATGAAGAAATGCCCACTTGGATCTTACCACTCTTGATACCATTCTCTACTCGCTCTCCTGTCATGATCAACTCAGTGAAGCCAGATGATGAGCTTCCAATGAGATGACTGTAAAACGGACCATTCAGCGTACACATGAACATATCAACCAACTCCCTATCAGTCAAAGGGGGTTGAACTCTTCCAGCTAAGTCTCTCCACTTCTGAGCATACTCCTTAAAGCTTTCTTTGGCACCCATAGACATGCTTTGAAGCTGCATGCGAGTGGGGGCTAAGTCAGCATTGTATTGATACTGCTTGTAGAAAGCTTCAGCAAGGTCATTCCAATCTCTGATGTTGACACTCTCCAACTGATAATACCACTCTAGCTGAGCTCCAGATAAACTTTCTTGAAAGAAATGGATCCACAACTTTTTATCAGCAGTGTGGGGTTGAATTCTTCTGACATAAGACCTCAGATGCAATTTGGGACAAGAGACCCCATCATAGAGAACAAATGTAGGAACTTTGAATCCAATGGGTATGACCACCCCAGATATCAAGCTCAAATCCTCAAAATCCAGCCCAGATGATTTCTGTAATTCCATAGCATCCATTCTATCCACCAGCATCTTGAATTTGTCTTCGTTAGGCTCATGGTAGTAGTTAGCCTCAGAATCAGAGTCCCCCATAGTGTTGTGGAGACTGCCTCTCTCCTGCTCAGATTCTTCAGATTCATAGTCTTCAACCTGTTCCTTGGTCCTGGCAGGACCTTTGAACCTTCTTCCCATGTTGAGCAACCCAGCAGACCTTCTAGCCTTCTTAGTCTTCTTGGCCAGCAGTGTCTTCAATTCATCCTGCCCCTTGGATAGGTTCAGGATCAGCTCTTGGAACTGTGCATTCTGTGCCTGGAGATCCTTAACTGATTGTTCAAGAGCCATTGCTGAAATAAACATCGAGAAGATGAGAAACCTGTGCACAATTATAAACCTGTGATGCAATGATATAGGAATGCATATGCAATGTTTTCAAGGACCGCAGGATTTAAATTTGCTTAAACAAACAAGAAAGTAACTTTTTATTAGTAATAACTTGTTTTGCCTTTTAGGCTTAAAAAATGAAAACGAAATAAGTACAAAAGATGGGGTTTTAAGTCTCCCATGGACGTTTCCTCTTTGTGTTGAGGTATGAGTTGAGGTTTCGTTCCTCATGAAGTAGCTTTGTTAGCTCTAGGATCCTTGCTTGGCTTGCTTTGTAATGAGCCTCGAAAGTATCCCTTTGCTCTTTCAGTTGGATCCATGATCTCTGCAAGTCTTCCATATCAGTAGGCATGTCTGGGTGAAGGATGGTATAAGCTGTGTCTCCGTCAGCAATAGGTTCCATGGTAACTGGTAGGATGGCAGGATATGGCATCATGAGTGTCTGAGCACGAAATCGTACCCATCTGAGATAAGCCTCCATAGGAATGGTGTACTTAGGCTCCAGTGTCTTGCTGTCAATCCTGTTTACCTTTCCCCAAGCTCGGATGAATCTCTGACGGTAACCCTGAAGATCGTTGTCGTAATCAAACACAATGCCCTGAATCAACATGTCATGTGGACCATCGCTCCGGGCGTAACCAAACTGTCGTAAAGCTAGAGATGGGTTGTAGGTGATGCCTCCTCTTATGCCTAGAAGTGGCACATTAGGAACTCCCCACAACGGTCAATGATGGTGACATTCTCCATAGATCTGGAGCACCAATGGATGTCTGAGTGAGAAAGTGACATAATCCTCTTAGACCATCTGAACCCTTGCTCATTCTTCATTACTGAGCGAGGAAGGTGAGAAATAAACCACCTAGAAAGTAAAGGTATGCAGCATATCAAAGTTCCTCTTGCCCTTGTAGTACGGGTGTGAAGAGAATGTAGGATGTCTCCAAGTAAGGTAGGCACTGGATTGTGACTCAGGAATATGTTGATGGCATGAACGTCTATGAACTGATCAGGATTGGGGAACAACACTAAGCCATAAATCAATAAGGCTAAGATCTCCTCAAAAGCATCGTAGCTCATAGCCTTCAAGAACATTTGAGCTTTATCCACTAATACCTTGGCAAGAATACCTTTAACTCCACTTCTCGTCTCTAGAACAATGTCAGACTTCTTCAGATGTAGAGCTGCGGCAATAACTTCTGGTTTAAGCTCCTTCTCTAAGCCTGTGAATGGCTTCTGATCAAGAACAGGTATACCCAGAAGTTTAGAGAACTCCTCCATGGTTGGAACCAGCTGATAATCAGGAAATGTAAAGCAATGGTGCTTAGGGTCAAAGAACTGAAACAGCACACTCATCATGTCTTCACTGAACCCTGAAGTAACTAGATCCAATAAGTGACCATGTCTCTTGTTGAACTGGGAATGATCAGGCACTAGGGAAACCAACTCTTTGAGCTTGGGAGGTATCCCTACAACGTTGATCCTGATGGTGTTTCTACGAGCAGAAGCCATGACCTGCAACAAAGAACAAAAATAAATCCCTTGGTCCTTGAAATGGTTAGGGAAAATGATATGCTCATGATGCATGATGATGTCATGATGTTATGTTCAATCACAAACATGTGGCACACACAAACAAGTCACACAATTGCCCTAGGTTTAAAGGCTTGCATGAGGTTCAAAGGCAAGTACCCTCCCCTGAAGTTAGATGGTTCATCCTGTCCTACAAAAGCAACCAGGTTCTAAGGGATCTCAATATCATTGATCCTTCACAAGGGTGGTTGTTCAGAAGGCAACTTACTTGCCAACCAAAACCCTCCAAGTTTAAGATCTCAATGAGCGTAGTATCGAGTGTCAACCAACTTCAGTCTGCACCAAAGCCGGTTACCTCACTACTTTCTAAAGGCCAAGATGAGTTAACTAGGGTTCTAAAAGTCAGTTAGTGCATTGACAACATATGGCAGCCTCAATATTATCCTCAACTTGACTTAAGGAATATAAGCACCAACCACGAAGTCGCACTAACTATGGCCACCAGATCAACCGTATCGATATACGTCGTACAGTTTCCTTGGTCTATTGCCATTTACCTAAGGTACACTAGGTCCGGGTTAGGACCTTTCACACATAAGAGCACCCCAACAATATAATAATAAAGCAAACAAGGCAAACAATTTAAAGTGATCTTAATTCCTAAGGGTACCCCTCTTAAATAGGTCCCCAGCAGAGTCGCCAGTTCTGTAACCCGGTGAACTGACTTTAAACAATGTTGCGGATAGCAAGAGTCGCCACCGACTTTTATTTTATCCATAAGGAAAGGTTATAAAAGAACAGGAAAGACCTTAGAGAATATTTTGGGTCCGGGGGGTAGGTTATGAAAAGGGAAGGTATTAGCATCCTTTTCATCCATGGTTATCCATGGGCTCTTAGGTACTTAAACTCACTTTTGAATTGTTTTGAAATTGTAGTGTGTGAATAGAAAATTTTCAGAATAGTTAATAAATAATCCATGTAAGGATGTGTTAAGAACTTGTTTGAAAACTTGTTGAAAATTTGTTTAAGTGCGAAACAATTTTGAAGTGAGCAAGCACCTAGGAGTAACCTACCCTAATGTTTAAAGGTCTTTCTTATTCTTCATTCTTTCCTTTAGTAAGACTATCCCTACTATAATGGAGTAGGTAGTCCTTACTTTGGATGTTAAGGGGTATGTGAGGGACAATTTGACTTTGAAGGCCATTGTGGGATGTAATAAGCACATATAAGGGACCATCATCATTTTTCGAAAGGGACTTGATTCGTAAAGGCAACCATAAGGGACTTTGATGATTTTTTTATTTGAGGGACTGGCTTTATACACCCCACTTAACCATTATTCGTAGGCAACTTGAGGGATATCCTTAGGAAGTGAGACGGCGATTAAAATCGACTTACGTGTGTGACGTGTTTATTTTAATTATCTTTATTTAAAAGTGATCTAAATTTATTTTAATATTACATACATGTTATTACACTCCCTAATTACTAACCATAATAATAATTAAATAATTAAACAACTTTACATCCAAGAAACAATTACAAAATAATAAGCGAAATAATTAAATAGCAAAGATAAATAAAATATAAATAAGCAATAATAAATAATAAAGGGGGTTAATTTTAAGTTTACTCGGCAAGACATCGCATCTTGTGCCTACGTATCCTTACGGGAGTGGAATCAGAGTAATCGTAGTTCCCCTCAATAGGGAGGTTAGAAACTTCTTGACTGTGGTCAAGGTCTCAAGGGGAATAAACGCATCTTAAGGACACGCTTACGTGGAGTGTAGAAACTCCAAATCTCTACGTTGAAATGTTAAGTTGTAATTAGGGTTAAATTAGGGATTCCACGGCGGGAAACCCTAAAAACGAGCGCGGCGGCTCTTTGACCTAATGCTAAGGGTAAAATTGTAATTTTGCCTGCGGCGAGGCATTTGTGAAAATTAGGGTTTGTAGTTTGTAGTTTTGAGGATTTGAAATTGAATGTGTGAAGTTTTACGGACTATTGGCGCGGCGGCCAAACAGTTAGACCTAACCTTCGGATGTGTGCAATGTGACAGAAATAATAGTAAACGCGTGAATCATGCAAACAGAGAGATAATGTCATAATTTAAACCATGCAAGCAGAAATTTAAAGGCAGAATTTAAAGAGCGATTGTTAAGTTCGCGAGGTTACATGAGAGGAGCAGATACAATATGATAATGAAATTTGAATTGAACAATAATAAAATAAAATAAATAACGGTTCTAGTTATTATTTTAAAAAAAAAATTTTAGTTATTATTTTAAATTTATCTAAAAAAAGTTTTTTCTTAAAAATAATAGGTTTTCATATTAATTTGGAAAAGATGTTAATGTTATTTATTTTAAAAAAACAGATTTTTATATTATAACAAATTTTAATAAATTAATGATAACAATAATAATAATAATGGTAATAATAATGATAATAATGATAATAATAATAAATAATGATAATAATAATAATAATAATAATAATAATAATAATAATAATAATAATAATAATAATAATAATAATAATAATAATAATAAAGCAATAATGAATTTTAAATGTGCCAAATAACCCAACAATGTTGCTAACGCAGAAATGCGCTCATCGCAACCAGATCTAAATCGGACGAAACAAAATTTATCGCAAAGAAAAAGAAATTAAGCAAAAAATAGTATTATTGCTCACACAAAAATGCGATCATCGCAACCAGATCGAACTAACACAAATGTCACGCGTCATGCACACAAATGTGCAAACATCGTATCGACATAATTCGATCAAAAATCTTATATATATAAACTCTAACAATTTAAAAATTATATATATATAAACGTAACAGTAATAGATAAAGAAAAAGAAATAACGGTAATAGATGAAGAAAAAGAAATAACGGTAAAAGATGAAAAAAAAGAAACAACAGTAATAGATGAAGGAAAAGAAATAACGGTAAACGATGAAAAAAAAGAAACAATAGTAATGGATGAAGAAGAAAACTAAATAACGGCAAACGGCACTCACTCCTCTTAGGTTTTTTTCCTTCTCCCCCTTTTTCCAACAAGGCAACACATGTATATATAGGGAACAAATTAGGGTTAACACCAAATTGTCAATAATGTCCCTAAAGCCCATTTTAAAGCCCAAACTAAATAATTAGTTAAGAAAAAATAAAATTTAAATAATTTAAAATAATTAAAATAAACTTAAAATAAAAACTAATAATCCTATTGATTCCTAAAATAAAAAATATTATAAAAAGAACAAAATTTTTTTCAATATTTTTTATTTTATGATTTTTTGGATATTTTTATGAATAATTTAGAAAAAAGTGAAAAAAATAATATTTTAAAAAATGATTTAATTTAAATACGAAAATAATAATTAAATAATAATAAAAAACTATTTTTGTTATTTTTTTAATGAAAGATAGAAAAATTTAGAGTAAAAATAATAAAAAACAAAAAAAATGACAAAGGTGAGATTCGAACTCTCAACCTCTCACCTCATAACTCCTTACACATGTCCTCCTGCCAATTGTGCCATTTTTACTTTTTAGAAAAAAAAATGCATGCCATATGATATTTACCTGCAAAAAGTCAAACGACTACACAAATTTGTTAGTAATTGATTAAATGCAATGAAATGCGACGACAAATCTTAGGGCAAAATTTGGGGTATTACAGTTATTATGATAATATTTCTCACCCAACCTCTCTTTGATGTTGGCAAAAAAAAATCATGAAGTTTGACTTTGGTTTGACCACAGTTGACCTCAGTTTGACCTTTTAACTGCATTGACTGCTTTTGACTTATCTGATCATCTGACTGAGCAAACTTTTGAGAAAAGTCTTGAAACTTGACATGGGGGTTTTTATACACATATAAGATGTTATGAAGCTCACTTGAAGTCTTGGAAGTCCATTTAGCCTGATTAAAGTCAAAACCCTAGTTTTGGATGCACTGCTTAGGAGGTGCATTGTCTGAGGGAATTGTCAACTCTTCTGACCAATTGTGAATTTTGTGAACCTTGTGAACCTTCTTGGAACACAAAGTCTTGTATTGTGAGGGCAAATTTTGGGGTGCAACACCTGGGCCTAGTGCAAAGTTGTTATTCGTACCCCCACTGTAGGGCCCAGTTTATTGTTTTAACTGAATTTCCTACTTTCTGCACCCTGCATCCATATTAATTCATTTTATTTTCTTTTAAAAACATTAAATCTTCAAAAAATCATAACAAATCATAAAATGCATATTTTTCATTGGTTGTTTTTGCATTCTTTTATTAATTTTGTCAAGAAAATTGTCATACAAAAAATTAATAATTCATTTCATTTTTATATTTTAGGCATATTTTTCTTTTAATAGGTGTAAATAATTGTTTTGTTTAATGCATGATTTTGTCAATTTTAGTTTGATTAGTTGCTTTACTATTTTTTATCCATTCTTTTTAGGTTGATTAATAGACATTGTTAGCTTGTATATATAATTTAGTTCCCATTTTTAGGACTTAATTTTAGGTGTTTAGTTTAGGTGTGAATAACATGAACAAAATTAGGGTTTAAGTGACTTAGGAGAATTGAATCATTTCCCTTAGGATTTAGAGATTGAAAGTTTGGGGTGTGGGACTATAGGGATTAGGGGTAGTTATTAGATCCCTTAGAAATCATTAGGATTCCCCTACTGCTATTAGTGTACTACTATATTTGATTGATTGGTGTGGTTTGCCCTCTGGGGATTATTGTTTGTTTGTGTGGGTATTGGGTTTGCTTGGGGATTGGGAGAGATGAAGACTTGTGATGATGAAGCCATTTGAGGTCCAGAGATTGAAGTCCAACTTCCAGAGTTGATGAGGAGATTCCTGTGCTGGCAGCTGTTGAGGAGTCTAGGGTTTAGGAGCTAGGTAGAGCTCTAGATTAGAAAGCTTGTTTCTCAAACATGGAATGCCTTGTCTGCATCCATCCTTTCTCTATGATTCAAAGTCTCTTTCAAATATCCACCTCCTTCCTTTGGAAGGATCAGTGAATGTATTTGAAAGATAGAACTTTTGAGGGAAAATTGTCTATATAATGTTAACAGTTAATGAACCACCCTTGGTAGGTAATTGACTGTCTAACATTCATTCACTTTATCTTGTTGATTGATATTCCTCCTGGGAGTTTGAGACTTGAAGAAAAGCCATTGTAGGCTGAAGATTGATGATCAAGACCTTGCTGGAAGGCTGTGGAGATGGAGATTGATGCTTGTAAGCTGATTGGAGATTACTTGAAGTCAGATGTTGATTCAGAGCTGCTGATGCTGTTTATTTTTGCTGTATTTCATTTCTGATGTATTGATTGGTTTTCCTGACTGTATTGTTTGCTGTTTAACCTGTTGGGTTGAAAGTGAATTCTGTTCACTTTTGCCTGTTGTTTTCTAGGTTCGAGGTTGAGTGGGTCTCCCTTGCCTCGCTTGTATTGCTGCATCCATGCATTTTACTGCTTTACTGTATACTTGCTATTGTTTCTGTTTCCGTCTATTCCCTTAGGATCTCTGTTTCTCTCTGTGCAAGAGAGGAGCATGATAGACACTAGGTCTTAATCCATGCATGATAACATTAGGTTAGTTTGATTCCCTTTGCAACCGTAGGTTAGAGTTCTGTCTCTTCTTTCTCAAAACAAACAGAAAAGCACAATAAATATTCCAAACACAATAAAAGACACTTCTTTCGTAAAAGAATGTGAACTCATCAAAACGTCATTTTTGTCCGCTGGGACTGTTAATCAGAAAAACCTTTTTTCAGAAGGAATAAAAGCAATCAAGACAAGCTTGTGTCGTACGTGGCCCGAACTACGTTTGCTCTGATCTTTCATGCTGTATGAAAGTACGTAGGCATAGGATGCGATATCCTAGCGAGCAACCTTCCCCTCCTTTCCCGTAGGTAGGCGAACTACGTTGACTCTGATTTCTCGTTCCAGACGAGAATACGTAGGCATAAAGTGCGACACTTTGCCGAGTCATTTTCTTTTCTTTTTAACCCTTAGCCCTTAGTTTAGATAGAATAACAATCTTTTCGACCGAAAACAAGCGTGGATCCCGTCGAGTACGACGGACGTGAGGGGTGCTAATATCTTCCCCTTGCGTAACCGACTCCCGAATCCAGGATTTGGTTGCGATGACCATTCCTTTCCCCGTTTTGCGGTAGGTTTACCTCGAGCGTTTCCTTTCCCTCCGTTGGGATGAATAACGCACGGTGGCGACTCTTCTGTTCAGCCGGCGCCGATTTTCGCAGTAGCGACAGCTGGCGACTTTGCTGGGGATCCAACGTCCCCTGGCTGCTAAGGACTGCGATAGTTCTTATGCATTTGGGATCCAACGTCCCTTAAGAGAGTCAATCCTAACGCTTGTTTTCCCGTCGAGGATTTTGTATGGATTTATATTTCTGACCTTTATTTTCAGCATTATATATATTGATTATTATTGCTGTATTGGGGTGTGATGGGTGGTTCTATGATTGAGAGATAAGCCGGACCTGGGCTTGAGTGTGCTTAGAATTAGAGTAGAAAGTAGTGGGCGCGTGCCGACTTTGCTTGCATTAGTGTCTCATGAAATCTACACTCGGACGAGGTTCTTCTGGTTGGCTTCTTTTTCTACCCTTTGGGTCGAAGGGGTTGTTGGTCAACTGAATTGTCGACTCCGGGAGCCGATCATTTGGAAGTTGGCTAAGTGAGGCCTCTTCAGGATTTGATGATGCCACTCCTTCTGGGAATCGTATCATCAACCCTGAAAGTCTGTGACGCCGACGACCGCATAGGATGCCATACCTTTGTCAGTTACTAGGACATCCACCTGTGAGAGGGTTTGGGGTTATGCAGGTAACTAGACCTTCAGACTACCGGTTTGTTTCTTGATCTGAGATCCTGGGTATTTATGGAGAGTTCTGAGGTCTGTCAGAGACTAGTTGGAGAGTTCCGAGGTCTGTCAGAGACCAGTTGGAGAGTTCTGAGGTCTGTCAAAGACCAGTTGGAGAGTTCTGGTTTGAGGTCTGTCAGAGACCATTGTTGGAGCTTTGTTTTAGGTCTATCTGAGACCAGGGTTTGAGGACTTCTGGAGAGTCTATCTGAGACTTCTTGATATGGTTCAGGCTATTCAGCTACGGCAGTTGGTCCCTGTTGCATGTTACTTGCATTGCATTATTTGCATACTCATTATCATTGCATCCCACTAACGTGTGTCTGTGCTGCAGGTGCATTTGCATATCCCCCGATTCTAGTGCCCAGACTTCCGAGTATTGATTATGGCTAGTTTGAGGAAAACAGTCGCGTATAAGCTGCCTACACCTGATATTATTCCTTTGCTTGGTCTGATATCTCTTGCTGATGAGGAGGTCAGAAGAAGCTTCAGAATGAGTCATGGGAGATTACTGAGATTAGTCTGCAAGCCCACTGCTGATGAGATGAACGGGCTGTACACCTTGATGCAGTTCTATGACCCCGCATTGAGATGTTTTACGTTTGCTGACTTCATTCTAGGGCCTACCATTGAGGAGTATGTGGAGTTTACTGAGCTACCAGTGCAGAACAAGGTTCCCTTTATTCACTCTGCTGCTGAGCCCAAGCTGGAGGACTTAGCTAAAGCCTTGCATATGGACGCTGCAGAACTGTTAGTGACTTCTTGGCTTGGAGTTTCAGGTTTCTCTCTTAATTTCCTGGTTGGCAAAGCTCAGGAGTATGCCAAGAACGGATGTTGGGTGGTTTTCAATGCTATTTTGGCTCTATGCATTTATGGAATTATGCTGTTTCCTAATTTGCCCAATTTCGTAGACTTGGACGCTTTCCATCTATTTGCTGCCGGCAATCCAGCACCAACGTTGATCGGAGACTTCTACCACTCCTTGCATTACAAGAATGAAAACAGAAGGGGAAAGGTTGTTTACTGCTGCGCGCCTTTGTTGAATATGTGGTTCAAGAGTCATCTTCCCATGAAGGGATCTTTTGTGGAGAGTGCAACCACAGCTAGCTGGTCAGAGCGCCTGATGAGGCTATCTTCCGAAGACGTTGAGTGGTTTGATCGAGACCTGCTAGGGGCTGAGCTTATATTCAGTTGTTCTGGGTACCCTAATGTCCCGCTGATAGGAAGAAAAGGGTGTATCAATTACAACCCATCCCTGTTGGTCCGTCAGTTCGGATATGCGCTGACGAACCCACCAAAGGAAGAAGAAGTACAGGAATCTTTGTACTTCACCGGTGATTTGAAGGGGGAGTTATTAGCCAAGCTGCAGCATGCCTGGACGCGTATTAACCGAAGAGGGAAACCGTTGTTAGGGAAGAATGACTGTCAGGCTTACGCACCATACAAAGTTTGGATCCAGGAGAGAGCAAGTCAGTTGCGGATGCCATTTCCAGATGCACCAGCCCTTGTTCCTATTCCGGTAGCAGAGCCAACTACTGTTTCTAGGGAGGCCTACGAGCAAGTGGTGAAAGAAAAAGAAGCCTTGATGAAGATCAACGAAGGGTTAGAGCAGGAGCTAGCCCAGATACGCAGCGAGAAAAACAAGTCCGTGCATGCTTTCCAACATCAGATTGAGCTAATGAACAGATTAGGGGCTGAGTTGACTGAGGAGAGGAAGAAGCGCGAACGTCTGGGGCAAGAGTTCAAAAGCTCCCATGACATGCTTGAATCCAAAAAGAAAGCACTTAACATCGCTCACCGAGAGATCTCTTCTTGCAATAAGACTTGGAATGCCACGCTCACCAACAATAAGAAGAGGGAAGATAAGTTGAAGCAGCAAATCTCCGACCTCGAAGAGCAGTTGAAGTCTAGCATCAAGAAGTATGAAGAAGAAGTGATGACCCGGTATAGTCTCCAGAATGCACTGAACAAGGCCATCAAAGGCAGGGACGAAGCCGTGTCTCAGAAGCGGAAGCTAGAGGATCGCTTCGGTGAAGGGGCATGGGAGGAAACTGCTGGAGACGTGCGACGTGTTCTCAAGAGAAGAAACCAACTTGTTGAAGGGCTGCTTACCCGACCAAGTCATCCGGAGACCAAGAAGTTGCTAGAAGAGTACCAGACTTATGGGAGTGTTTGATCATTTCATGTATTGACTTGTATGCTTTATTTGCATAGTGCTGACCATCACCAGGATTGTTGGTTGAGGTCATGCCTTCTTATTATACTCAGTGATATTGTATTCTTGGCTTATTGGTTTTCTCCGCAATATATGAGGCTTTCTGTGATTCAACTCCGATCTTTGTACCGCTAGTACTGTCATTGCACTGGCACCTTCACACTAGAATCGGGGAATGGATTTCCCCAATGCACAGACACACACATTGCATTGCATTCATATTCATATTGCATTACAGGTAATCATCGGATGATATCTTATTTCCTACTCTGTACCAGGTGTTTTCAGGATTGCAGATCAGCACCCGCACCGCTATTCCACTCGCACCAACTGTCGAAGAATCATGGATCAAATGCAGAACGAGATGCAAGATGTGCGCGAGAAGCTAGCTCTCTTTATGCAGACCATGGAGGCTATTGCAAAAGGTTAGGAGAATCTGCAAGCCATGGTGCAGCCTCTGTTGGTCAGAAACGCCGGTCACGGTAATGAGGATCATCAGTCTGTGCGAGTCGATACTGTTCATGGAGATGGCACTCCCACGCCAGTGGCTCCACCTGTAGTCAATATACCTGCTGCTAATGTCAACAACGCTACCGCTGCTGGGAACGGTAACGTCGGAGTTGGGAACGAGACTGCTGTCCATAACGTCGGGCTCGGTGATATCAACTTGGGTGATAATATAGGAGGCAACGGCTTCGGCAATGCTGGATTCGGGTTCAACGATCAGGGATTCGATAACACTGGGAAATATGGTTTCAATGCTCAAGGCTTTGGGCAAGATGGTTATGGCGTGGCCAATCAGGGTTACGGAGGTTTCGGAAATGGAAACGACGATGGGTTAATGGCTTTTGGACCTGCTGGAGTTGCTCAGGGGTACGGCAACAGAAGGCGAGGCCCGGTGATGAATCAGATTAGAGCTGGCCGCAATAATGGATATGATGGGTATAGAGCTGGGAATGGTATGTGGCAGGAAGATCAGCAGGAGGACGCTTTCTCCGGCGGAGGTTTCGAAGGGCCGATGGATGACTCCCAGAAGATCAGAATGCTAGAAGAGCAGATGAGGGGGTCCTGAACCAAAGTGCTGTGGGCTTAGACATGTCAACAATGGGTCTGATACCTGGCTTGAGGGTGCCAATCAAATTCAAAGCTCCTACGTTTGACAAGTATAAAGGGGACACATGTCCGAAAGTGCACGTGCGGGCTTATTACAGAAAGATGTCCACGTACTCAACTGATGAGAGAATGCTAATGCATTTCTTTCAAGATAGTCTATCAGGCCCTTCCCTAGAATGGTACATGGGGTTGGA
Organism: Lathyrus sativus; assembly: GCA_963859935.3. Taxonomy (NCBI): domain Eukaryota; kingdom Viridiplantae; phylum Streptophyta; class Magnoliopsida; order Fabales; family Fabaceae; genus Lathyrus; species Lathyrus sativus. Next base: position 149,551 of record CAWUDS030001647.1, on the reverse strand, counting down.
GCCAACTAATATAAAGACATGGAAGCAACTGGCAGAGGCATTCGTAGCTCACTACAAGTATAACAGCGACTTGGCGCCTAACCGGGTCCAATTGCAAGGGCTATCTCAGAAGAAAGATGAGAGCTTTAAAGAATACGCGCAAAGATGGCGCGACATGGCTGCTAGGGTCCGTCCTCCCTTAGAAGACAAGGAAATGAATGACATGTTCGTCGGCACATTCACAGTCATGTTTCATGATAAGTTGTTTCATACATCTCTGGCCAGTTTCTCAGACTTAATTCTGATGGGAGAGAAGATTGAACGTAACATTAAGCAGGGAAAATTCCAGGCTGAGGAATCAACTGCATCTGGCAGTAATAGGAAGACTTTCGGGGGGGGCCGTCAGGGCGAGGCAAGCGCAGTGTTTGGAGGCCGAGGCAGAGGTAGGAACCAATATAATCAGCCGCAGCAGGTGGCGAGTGTTACTATTCCATATCAACAAAACCCGTTTCATCAGCAGCCAATGCAGCAGCAACAACAGCAACAGCAGCAGCAACAGCAGCCACAGCAGGGGGCACAGCAGGCTCAGCGAAGATTCCAGGGTGGTAAACCAAGAAGAGTGTTTGAGAAGCCCCCCTCAACCTACGCAGATTTGTTGCAGACATTGTTGGGTTTGAACCTGGTAGAGAAGAGAACTCTGGCACCGATAACGGGAACTCCCCCGTATGGTTATGATGCAAGCAGGCACTGTGAGTTTCATTCTGGGGCTCCGGGCCACGATGTAGAGGGTTGCCATGCTTTTAATCATGTTGTGCAGGATCTCTTGGACAATAAAGCTATCAATTTCGGAACAGCAGGGCCGAATATAGTGCAGAAGCCCATGCCTAATCATGGGGCAAACGCCATTCTGATTGAGGAAAGTTTGAATTTGATTACGAGAGTGGATGATTTAAAGACGCCGCTGAGCGAGATAAAAAGCAGATTGTTGCAAGGGGGTGTTTATCCAGGATGTGACGAGTATTGCTTAGAATGCTGGACCCTAGCTGGGGGGTGTGATGATTTGAAGAAAGGCATCCAGGCTTTAGTTGATGACGGCATATTGCAGTTTGACCGAGCAGCAATTGAAGAACCTGCAGGGGCAGTAGCAGATGATCAGAGTGATGTGGCCACTGTAACGATTCCTCGAAAAACAATCACTATAACAGCACCGGCTCAGCGACCGCCGATCACCATAACTAAGGCCGAACCAATCCCGTACGAGAGCACAAAAGAAGTCCCATGGTCATATGGGTTGGAAGTGTATTGTGATGGAATAAAGATTGACGTTAATAGGCAACCAGCCGAGACTGTAGAGAATGTGGTTGGTTCAGGAGGCATGACAAGGAGTGGTAGGATCTTCATATCGCCTGAGGTGGAGGCCGAAATACTGGCAAAGGGGAAAGGGAAGATGGTTGAAAATGTCCCAGTGCAGGCAAGTGAAAAAGCATCGGCATCGAAAGATGTAGAAGAGTTCATGCGCTTGATTCGAAAAAGTGATTATAAGATTGTGGAGCATCTGCAACAGACGCCTTCAAAGATATCTATCCTGTCGTTGCTCTTGTGTTCTGAAGCTCACAGAAATGCTTTGCTGAAAGTCCTGGATACTTCCTTCGTACCCCAAGACGTCTCCGTGAATCAGCTGGAAGGAGTGTTGGCACATGTGAATGCAGGCCACAACTTGGGCTTTACCGACTTCGATTTGACCCCTAAAGGGAGAGATCATAATATGGCGCTGCACATATCTGTTGAGTGTAGAGGATCAGTAATGTCGCATGTATTGGTCGATACCGGATCATCCTTAAATGTGATGCCCAAGAAAGCGATGATGAAGCTGGATGTCAGAGGAATCCTGTGCACGCCCAGCGACTTGGTAGTTAGGGCATTCGACGGCACGCGAAGAACAGTTTTCGGATCGATAACACTGCCTCTACAGGTGGGGCCGGAGGTGTTTGCGACTGAATTCTATATCATGGATATACAGCCTTCATATAGTTGCCTGCTCGGAAGACCCTGGATTCATGGGGCCGGGGCAGTCACGTCTACCCTGCATCAGAAGTTAAAATATATGGTCGGAGACAGCGTAGTCACCGTATGCGGAGAAGAAGACATCCTGGTCAGCCATCTGTCGTCATTTAAATATGTGGAGGTCGATGGAGAGATCCACGAAACACCCTGCCAGGCATTTGAAGGGCTGTGCATCAAGGACAAAGGTCTCGGGCCGAGCAAAGTGTCGGAGATAGCCGTCTCGTCATATAAAGAAGCCCAAGCTCTGGTGGAGGCAGGAGAAGCAAAGGGCTGGGGCAAAGTGATGGATATTCCCGTGAAGATGGATCGATTCGGGCTGGGATACCAACCGTCGTCGTCAACACCTGCTGTGGGGGCACCCCGTTTCAGAGGGCCAATAACCATCTCTGCCAGTGGAGTATGTCATGAAACCATCAATGCTGCTTCAGAGTCTGAAGAAGGAGACATCGACTGTGATATGGATGCCTGGATTCAGCCAAGCACGCCAGGACAAGGACTGTGCAACTGGTCTATTCAGGAGCTTGTTCCTGTGACTCTTAAACAGTAATGCTTTGTTTTATTAATTGTTGAACAATCTGATGAACATTGCGTGTTAATCATTAAATAAATGGCGTTTTTTTCATGTGCAAATATTTCGATCTCTGTCTTTCTTGTTTTGTATTTTTCAATAAAATGGCAACGTGGTTATTCGCTTTATACGCATTTTGAAGCATTTAACCATTCTTTTTGCAGGATAACATTTTCAGATGACATCCTTGAACCACCTATGACTCGTCCCGACTTCGAGCACCCGGTATTTCAGGCCGAAGAAGAGGTTGTCGAAGATAGCGACGTTCCTGAAGAACTATCTTGGTTGGTGAAGCAAGAGGAAAGAGTCATTCTGCCTCACGAAGAGGTCATCGAAATTATCAACATGGGGTCGGAAGGGGTTGAGAAGAATATTCGTATCGGGGCCGCACTGCAGAGCGATATCAAGCGAAGACTGGTTGAAATGCTCCGAGAGTATAGTGATGTATTCGCTTGGTCGTATGAAGACATGCCAGGGCTCGATACAGATATGGTTGTGCACCGTCAGCCATTGAAAGAAGAATGCCCACCGGTCAAACAAAAGCTTCGCAGAACTAGACCAGATATGGCAGTAAAGATCAAAGAGGAAGTTCAAAAACAGTGGGATGCTGGTTTCCTGGCTGTGACAAAATATCCCTCATGGGTTGCTAACATCGTACCAGTGCCAAAGAAAGATGGCAAGGTTCGGATGTGTGTGGATTATAGGGATTTGAATAAAGCAAGCCCAAAGGATGATTTTCCACTTCCTCATATCGATGTGCTAGTTGATAATACTGCTCAATACTCCGTATTCTCCTTCATGGATGGCTTCTCAGGCTATAATCAGATTAAAATGGCGCCAGAGGATATGGAGAAGACTACTTTCATAACGCCTTGGGGAACATTTTGCTACAGAGTGATGCCCTTTGGTTTGAAGAATGCTGGGGCAACGTATCAGCGTGCGATGACGACTCTTTTCCATGATATGATGCATAAAGAGATCGAAGTTTATGTTGACGATATGATTGCCAAACCCCAGACGGAGGAAGAGCATCTGGTGAATCTGCTGAAGTTATTTAAAAGGCTTAGGAAGTTCAGGCTGAGACTGAACCCTAATAAATGCACTTTCGGGGTGAGATCGGGTAAACTGCTGGGGTTTATCGTAAGCGAAAGAGGAATAGAGGTCGATCCTGCTAAAATAAAAGCGATTCAAGAAATGCCGACGCCTAAAACAGAGAAAGAAGTGCGCGGGTTTTTAGGGAGGTTGAACTACATCGCTCGGTTCATATCTCACCTAACTGCTACGTGTGAACCATTGTTCAAGCTGTTGAAGAAAGATCAAGCTGTAGCATGGAACGAAAATTGTCAAAAGGCGTTCGATAAAATAAAGCAGTATTTGCAGGAGCCTCCTATTTTGATACCCCCAGTGGCAGGGAGACCCTTGATCATGTATTTGACGGTTCTTGAGGGAAGCATGGGTTGTGTTCTCGGTCAACATGACGAGACAGGAAGAAAAGAGCATGCAATTTATTACTTGAGTAAGAAATTTACAGATTGTGAATCTCGATACTCAATGTTGGAGAAAACTTGTTGCGCGCTAGCCTGGGCCGCCAAGCGTTTGAGGCAATACATGCTGAATCATACAACCATGCTCATCTCGAAGATGGATCCTATCAAATATGTATTCGACAAGCAGGCGTTGTCAGGGAGAATTGCCCGTTGGCAGATGGTCTTGACTGAATATGACATCCAATACGTCTCGCAAAAGGCTATAAAGGGGAGTGTGATGTCCGAGTATCTGGCGGAGCAGCCTGTTGAAGATTACCAATCGATGAGGTTTGATTTTCCTGACGAGGATATCATGTACCTAAAGATGAAAGATTGTGAGGAACCGTTGCCAGACGAAGGACCAGAGTTGGGTTCCAAATGGAAGATGATATTTGACGGAGCTGTGAATGCTTACGGTAGCGGAATAGGGGCAATCATCACTACGCCACACGGGTCGCACATCCCGTTTACTGCTCGATTGACCTTTGCAGTTACCAATAATGAAGCCGAATACGAAGCTTGTATAATGGGGCTTGAAGAAGCCATTGATTTGCGAATCAAAAATCTGGACGTATACGGGGATTCAGCTCTGGTGGTGAATCAGATCAAAGGGGAATGGGAGACACGTCAGCCCAACTTGATACATTACATGAATTATGCAAGAAGATTGTTGCCTTTCTTTGACAAAGTTGCATTGCATCATGTACCGCGGGCAGAGAATCAAATGGCTGACGCTCTCGCCACTTTGTCTTCTATGTACAAAGTCAACTTCTGGAACGAGGCTCCCCGAATCATTATCTCTCGGCTTGACAGACCTGCCTTTGTATTTGCTATTGATGAAGCATCCGACGACAAACCGTGGTATTTTGATATCCTTAATTTTCTGAAGAACAAAGAGTATCCGGCTGGGGCATCCAGTCAAGATCAGAAGACTCTCAGGAGATTAGCGGGTAATTTCTATTTGAATCCGGATGGCGTCTTATACAGAAGAAACCACGACTTGGTGCTGCTGCGTTGCGTAGACGAAAAAGAGGCAAAGCTGCTCATGGAGGAAATACATGAAGGTACATTTGGTACGCATGCTGGTGGACATGCTATGACGAGAAAGCTGCTGCGGGCAGGATATTTTTGGCTGACTATGGAAACTGACTGTTTCAAGTTCGCAAGGAAGTGCCACAAGTGCCAAATTTATGCTGATAAGATCCATGTGCCTCCGAGTCCTCTGAATGTGATGTCATCGCCATGGCCATTCTCGATGTGGGGAATCGATATGATTGGAAAGATCGAGCCGACGACTTCTAATAGGCACAGGTTCATTCTAGTAGCAATCGATTATTTCACCAAGTGGGTAGAAGCGGCGTCTTATGCAAACGTAACTAAGCAGGTGGTAGCCAGATTCATCAAGAGAGATATCATTTGCCGATATGGGATCCCCGAGCGGATAATCACGGACAACGGTTCAAACTTGAACAACAAAATGATGAAGGAGCTCTGTCAGAATTTCAAGATCGAACATCACAACTCCTCCCCTTACCGACCCAAGATGAATGGCGCTGTCGAAGCGGCCAATAAGAATATCAAGAAGATCGTTCAGAAAATGGTGGTGACCTATAAGGATTGGCCTGAGATGCTACCTTTCGCTTTGAACGGTTATCGTACGATGGTACGCACATCAACCGGGGCAACCCCGTTCTCGTTGGTATACGGAATGGAAGCAGTACTACCGTTGGAAGTTGAGATCCCTTCTCTGAGGGTATTGCGAGATGTGCAACTAGATGAGGCAGAATGGGTGAAAGACATGTTGAACCAATTGAGTTTGATGGATGAGAAGAGGCTAGCTTCTCTAGCATACGGTCGTTTGTACTAGAGCCGAATGAAGAAAGCATATGATAAGAAGATACATCCGCGAAGCTTTCAGACGGGTGACCTTGTGCTGAAAAGGATTCTCCCGCCGCAGGCAGATCACAGGGGCAAGTGGACCCCCAACTACGAAGGGCCATACGTCGTCAGGAAAGTATTTTCAGGAGGAGCGTTGTTGTTGTCCACCATGGACGGTGAAGACTTTACGTCACCTGTGAATTCGGACGCAGTTAAAAAATACTTTGCTTAAAATTGACCCGCTGGACAGAAAAAAGAGAGCCCAGGCAAAAATGGGGCATCCTAGCGAACCAAAAACAGAATGAAAGGTTCGGGCAAAAGTTAGGGATAAAATTGAAAAAAATGTACACCTGCGAAGTTGAAAACCTACACTGGGCGGCTTCGGCAAAAAAGGGTATCCCGGTGAACTGAAAACCCGTAAAGGGCAGTTCACGCAAAAGTTAGGGATTTGAAAAGCAGATGACTGCGGTCCGAATTTGATATTGCAGTGAGCATCAGTGCGGGAGAATACACCTGAGGGGTCGATTATCAGGTACAATCTCTTCGGACGTGTGTATACCGGGAAAGCATTAGAGTCGGATGAGTCATAGGAGGATCAGTTCGTGGTGTTCGTCTGCATCCCGTTGCCGACATGTGTACAAATTTAGTTTGTCAATATATTTATGCTTCTTGTGCATACCTGTATATTTGCTTTGCGTAGCTTCCTCTTTTCAGGAGTTACATCTCGTGTACAAAAACTCTGCCCGTTTAGGGGCCCAATCAATAAAATATGTTATTCAGTACTTGATGCTGGTTCTTTACTGTTTTGTGCATAATAAAACGCCTAAATTTACTGAAACTAGCATGTGTATAACATCACTGGCCCTTGCCAACAATTGCTAAAGCTTTGAATTAACTGAAAATAACGTCACTAACCTAAATCGATTTGGTTGCATAGGCTTGTCTTGTCTTGTTTGTGTTGTTGCAGGTTTCATAGCCGTACGAGGAAGACGATCAAGAGGTTGCCATAACGAAAGACTCGACCCCCACGCAGGTCATGCATGTGCTTCCTAAAGAAGGATCGAATTCCCCCAGCTAGCCGTAGCTTATCCAAAGCACATGCTCCAGCAAAGTCATTTATCCTCAGCAGAGTTTGGCGATTCCAAGATTATAAGGCTGTATTCAGACAGTGTATCTCAAGCCGAGTTGGTTTAGTCTCAGAAGATCCATATTGGTGAGCTGTATTTAGGCAAGTTCACCTTCCCCGCAAGTGGAATTCGAAGATTAAGACTCTTCCCGGCAGAGTTGGTGTGGCGGACTGGCATTTATTTTGTCAGAATACCGTGTGATATCCGTTCACTCTCCAGCATAAGTCCGATCATATCGAGCGCATCTGCTATTCCCCAGCAGAGTTGTATTCCCCAGCAGGGGTTACTTCAAGGAGATGTTTGGTTTAAGTTCCCAATTTCCCAGCTGATTTGACTTCACTTGTCCAGCATTTATTTTGCTGGAATAATTCTATAGCACCTGGCTATCCCCAGCGGAATTGGCATTATCTTCAGCATTTATTTTGTTGAAGCGGGTTCCTGTATCTCAGCAGTTCGGGTCTGCGTTTGCATTGGCATATAGTGTCATATTTGCATCCACCAAGTAAAAGAGTAGCGTTCCCATGTCGAATGGAGCATTGCATCGTTGTCAAACATACGCATTTTTGAAACATAAACTAGGTTGGCTAACCGTTGGTTTCAAGTATTGTTTCTCTTGCAGGTGGGAGGAGTTCTTGCTCCAATAAATCAATAAACATCCGAGGTCTCGGCGTGAGACATTCAATGAAGTGTCAGCTTTGGCATTATTCCCCGCAGAGTTTTCACGATGAAGTTCTCTTCGTCTCCGAGCAGAGTTATTTGTGAATTTCTTATGTTTTCCCCGCCGGATTGAGTAGGCCAATTTCTCCTCACTCCTAAGCAGAATGGTTTGTCATCAACGAGTTCATAAATCAGAATTTCAGAGGCTGCCACCGGTTATCAGAACAGGCATCCAGTAGTTTGGCTTCCAAATATCCCCAGTAGAGTTCGCCTCAAAGTCGCTGTCACGTCAGTGCTAAGAAGTTTGTGGTTTGGGATCGATGGAGCAATAAGTCCTGACGTGGACAATTTATTCCAATGTTGACAGGTTTTCTTCGTGCTAGAAAAGTGGGGTCCTAACATGGACAGATTTATTTCCTCATGGTTGATAGGAGATGCTAGTCCTAACAGGGACAGGTTCGATTTTTCAGAATTGATCGAATGTGGAGTCCTAACGTGGACATTTCTCCCAGTTTGACGGTATGTGTTAGTCCTAACATGGACTGATTCGAGTTCTCAGTATTGATTGAGTATGAAGTCATAATGTAGACAAGGTTGATTACTCTTCGTGTTGGAGTCCTGACGTGGACCATTTATTTCCAGCAGATAGCTTTATTTGTGGTGATGAAATGTGCGTCCTGACGTGGACAAGTTTGTAGTTCTTTGTGATGACAAGATGCGAGAGTCCCGACGCGGACAAATTTATCCTTCTTCGTGTTGTTGGCAAAGTAGGAGTCTTGACGTGGACAAAGTCTTATTTCCCCAGCAAGTCGAAGACGCGCAAGTCCTGATGTGGACAGGTTATATTACTTCAGCAGGTTGAGATGTGAGTCCTGATGTGGACAAGTCTCACTTCCCCAGTGGGTCGAAGGTGCGTGAGTCCTGACGTGGACAAAAATTTTATTTCCTCAGCAAATCAAGACGAAACGTGAGTCCTGACGTGGACAAATTTATTCCTTACGTGGAAAGAGAGATTTTAGTTCCTTACGTGGAAAAGCAAGTTTATTCCTTAAGTGGAAAGCTTCGAGTCCTTACGTGGGCAGATTGAGAATTGTATTCCTTACGTGGAAGAAGAGCAGTTTCCTTACGTGGAAAGATTGTTTCCTTACGTGGAAAGATTGAGTCCTTACGTGGACATATCAAGTTGGAGTCCTTACGTGGATAGATCGAGATTATGTTTCCTTACGCGGAAAGAAGTTGATTCCTTACATGGAAGAAAAATGGTTTCCTTACGTGGAAAGATTGATTCCTTACGTGGAAAGATTGATTCCTTACGTGGAAAGATTGATTCCTTACGTGGTAAGATGAGTTTGTTCCTTACGTGGAAAGAGTGAGTCCTTACGTGGACATATCAAGATTGGAGTCCTGACGTGGACAAACTAAGACAAGATGGTGTTTCCTTACGTGGAAAGGAAAGAAGTTCGTTTCCTTACGTGGAAAGATTGGAGTCCTTACGTGGACAGATGGAGAATGTATTCTTTACGTGGAAAGAGATTGTGATTCTTTACGTGGAAGATTTTATTCCTGACGTGGAAAGTTTAGTCCTGACGTGGACAGAGGTAGAGAAGAAGTTGTATTCCTTACGTGGAAGAGCGATGTATTCCTAACGTAGAAGAGTTTAGTCCTAGCATGGACGATTTATTTCTGACGAGAAGGCAGACGAGCCATCCCCAGCATGTAACAGCCCAAATTTCATTAAATAATTAATTATAGTAATTAATTGATTTAGTGGGGTTTTTATTAATGTGGGAAATTAATTTTATTAATTGGGATTAATAGAGAATTGAGAAGGAAATTGGAAGGAAAGAAAATAAAGGAATATATAAGAGAGAAAGAAAAGAAAAGAAAGATAGAAAAACATTTGGAAAGAAAGAGGAAAGAAGAAGAAAGGAGAGAAAGAGAAGAGAAGAAGAGGAAAAGTGGAAATCATCAAGAACCAACATCAAAGCTCCGATTAATCGAGGTAAGGGTGAGAAATGTTTCTATTTGATCATTGCATGATGTTATGTATGTTGGGTTGGGGTATTGGTAGAGTTTTCATCACTTTCCAATTAGGGCAAATGTTGGATTAATCGGTAGATTGATGATTTAATCGGTTGGAACTGAGTAATAATGCCGTAGAATAGTCGGATAACATGTATTGATGCTATTTGTACTAATTTGGGTGTGTAAGAGAGGGTTGATGATGGATTGGTGAAGGAGAAGACAAAATAGGGTTCTGTTCTGCGCAGGTTCGCTGGCTCTCGCCAGGCGAGCGAAGGCGAAGTTTCGCCAGGCGAAACCTAGCGAATGTTGGCGAATAATTATATTTAAGTCCCAGTGGACTTCGCTGGTGGGTTCGCCAGGCGAAGTTGGATAGCGAAGGTTCTCCCAGCGAAGGTGCTGGCGAATGGTGGCGAATGAAGTCAGTAGCTACTGACTTGGGCTCGCTGGGAAGTCTCGCCAGGCGAAGCCTAGCGAGTGTTCACCGAGAGAGTTCGCCAGGCGAAGGCCAGGCGAAGGTTCGCTGCGAGGGTTCGCCAGGCGAATGAAGGCGAATGTGGCAGTATATCTTCTTTGCTGTGTTATCCAAATGGTAATGAGTTGGTTGATTCGCATACGTTAATACTTCTATGTTATGAATGAGTATGTGAACTATTATGATAACATGTGTTGTGGGTAGCCTTCGGGCGTGAATCCTAGAGTTGTGATATAATTGATTAATTGTAATCGGTTAAAATGCATGAGAACATAATGGTGATTATGTGTGTATTGATTGATGAGTTGTGGATGCTTGATTGTTGTGATAATTAGAGATACATGGAAATCCAATGAGGAATGTATGTGTATCATCTAATGAATTGTGAGTGCATATATGTATGCGATTGTTGTGTGAATGCATGGGAACATATGTGATATGTGTGCATTGTTGTTGAATATGATGATGTGCGAAATGAATACATTGATAAATGTTTGATATATGTTGTATGTGCAATCATATGAAATTCTCGAAGGGGTGAATTATTCGAATGCATGGGATTAAGACGCGGGAACGGTCTTAAGTGCATTTATTGTGATTGGTTGATTGTACATGCATCATTTAGTCAAGAGGCAATGTCTGTTAGTTTCGTGGAAACTAGTGGCTTGTCCCAAACCTAGAAGGGTGGGTTTGAAGCCTAGGGGACGGGCTTGGTTGTTATCGGTCTAGAAGGGTGGACCCGGTTTAAAGTAAAAACCGAAAAATGATAACAAGTTATCGGTCTAGAAGGGTGGACCCGGTTTAAAGTAAAAACCGAAAAAGATAACTAATGTCGGTACCGCATAGCATTGAGTTGCATTGGATATGTTGAGTCACATTGCATAATATTGTTGTTGTATAAATGTGCTTGTGAACGATTGTGAAATTAAGCATGAAGGGATGTGCTTGTGAATGTTCATAATGATGATATATGTGAAAGTGATATGATCATGATTATGAGAATGAAGTGTGGTGAGAAATGTGAATATGTGTTATATGATACCTATATATATATAATCTTATGCTTTGATTATTATGGTTATATTTCTCACCCTTCTGCTGTTTTATAATGCTCTATGAGGCATTGCAGATTAGGATGCTGGAGTCCTTTTGTGAAGTTAGTCTTCATTCTTTTGAGTCTGCTGCTCTGATATGTAACACCGAGTAGTTAGACTAGTATAGTCATTCTTTTGTGATACATTGCGATGTATCAGTTGATGTGGTTTTGTAATCTAACTGACATGATGTATTAATCTGGATGACTTATGTGCATTTGAATTAATATTTTGGAACTGCTTTAATGATTTGATCTTCCGCTTACTTTTGAAAATGTTACATATTTTATGGAGCAAAAATGTTAAAGTGTTTTATTAGTGAAGTTGTGACATTCTTCTTTTATACCTTATTCTAAAACTTTTACTCTGATGAATTTGTATGTGCTTAATTGTTTTATATGCATTTATTTGGGGTATAGAAGGGGGTGTTACACAGCACAGCTGTCGAAGTTTTTTCGAGTCGACGACACAGACGTCCTAACGTGGACAAAGTTTTATTCTTGCAATGATGGGAGCTTTTCGGGCTGACGAAATAATCCCCAAGCAGTGGTGTAGTTCATTTCCGCGGTTGGCAAATTTCTGGGTTCTTAGTATTCAACCGTCTCGTACCGCGAATGTCTGAAGGCTCCGGGCTCTTCACCCAATCGGGTCCAAGTCGCTTGAATAGGGGCAGCTGTTGCACCCTAAAATTTGCTCAACCTTAGTCACTTGGTTTATGTTTCAATATCATTAGCATTTGCATATAGAGTCATATAGAGTCATATAGAGTCAACCTTAGTCACTTGGGATTTGTTTAGAGAAACCTTTCTGGAGAAGTATTTTCCAGAGGATGTGCGGGGGAAGAAAGAGATCGAATTTCTTGAGTTGAAGCAAGGTAATTCGACGGTTGCTGAGTATGCGGCGAAATTTGAGGAGTTGATCAAATTTTGTCCTCATTACAATACTGGTAATGCTGAGAGGTCTAAGTGCCTCAAGTTTGTGAACGGTTTGAGACCCGAGATTAGACAAACTATTGGATATCAGGAAATCAGGCGGTTTTCTGAGTTGGTTAACAAGAGCAGAATTTATGACGAAGACAGTAGGGCTAGGTCTAGCCACTACAAGAGTCTAAGTGATAAGAAAGGAAAAGGTCAATTCAGAGGAAAACCTTATGTGACTCTTGCAGACAAAGGGAAGCAGAGAATGGGTTATGGCAAGAAGCCAAGTGGGGGAGTCTCTACCCCGGTTAGGTGTTACCGTTGTGGTGAAGCGGGACATCGTGCTCCCGAATGCAAAAGTGTTGAGAAGGCGTGTTTTACGTGTGGCAAGCCAGGCCACAAGGCTCTTGAGTGCAGAAGCGGTGCGGGTGTTACTTGCTATAACTGTGGTGAGCAAGGGCACATCAGTACTAAGTGCGATAAGCCGAAGAAGAATCAAGGGAGCGGGAAAGTGTTCGCTCTATCTGGATCTGAGACTGCTAGCGACGATCGATTGATCAGAGGTACGTGTTTTATTAATGGTATACCTTTGATCGCTATAATTGATACCGGAGCTACGCATTCTTTTATTTCTTTTGATTGTGTTATAAGGTTGAATCTTGAGTTGTCTGTGATTGGTGGTGGTATGGTTATTGATACTCCTGCTATGGGTTCGGTAACTACACCGTATGTTTGCTTGAATTGCCCGTTGAGTATTTTCGGTAGAGATTTTGGGATTGATTTAGTGTGTCTTCATTTAGATCAACTGGATGTCATTCTTGGAATGAATTGGTTAAAATTCAATCGTGTGTATATTAACTGTTTTGACAAAACGGTTATTTTTCCCGATTCGGATGTTGAAAGGGATTTGTTTATGACGAGGAAACAAGTGAAGGAATCGGTACAAGATGGGGCTAAGGTATTTATGCTCATGGCAACTTTGAGGACTAGTGAAAGTGAAGAGATTGAGGCTTTGCCCATTGTTAGAGATTTTCCGGAAGTATTCCCTGACGAGATAAAGGATTTACCGCCGGAGCGAGAAGTAGAGTTTTCGATAGATTTGATTCCTGGAACTAGTCCGATATCGATGGCTCCATATCGTATGTCGGCCTCAGAGTTAAAAGAGTTGAAGAGTCAACTTGAGGATTTGCTTGAAAAGAGGTTTATCCGTCCGAGCGTGTCACCGTGGGGTGCACCGGTGTTGTTGGTTAAGAAGAAAGAGGGTTCTATGAGGCTCTGTGTGGATTACAGGCAGTTGAACAAGGTGACTATTAAGAATAAGTATCCACTTCCAAGGATTGATGATCTGATGGATCAGTTGGTTGGTGCGAGCGTGTTCAGCAAAATTGATTTGAGATCTGGGTATCATCAGATCCGTGTGAAAGCTGAGGATATTCAGAAGACGGCCTTTCGGACGAGGTATGGGCACTATGAGTATTCTGTGATGCCATTTGGTGTGACTAATGCACCGGGTGTATTTATGGAGTACATGAATAGGATTTTCCATCCTTATTTGGATAAGTTTGTGGTGGTGTTTATCGACGACATCTTGGTTTATTCGAAGGGCGAAGGAGAGCATGCCGAGCATCTGAAGATTGTGTTATCTGTGCTGAGAGAGAAGCAGTTGTTCGCGAAGCTTTCTAAGTGTGAATTTTGGTTGAAGGAAGTTAGTTTCCTTGGTCATGTGATTTCTAGTAGTGGTGTTGCGGTTGATCCGTCGAAGGTTGAAGCGGTGTCGCAATGGGAGACTCCGAAGTCAGTTTTTGAGATCAGAAGTTTTCTTGGTTTAGCCGGTTATTATCGGAAGTTTATTGAAGGATTTGCTAAGTTATCATTGCCGTTTACACAGTTGACTAGGAAAGGTCAAGCCTTTGTTTGGGACGCCAAGTGTGAAGCGAGTTTTCAAGAACTTAAGCGAAGGTTGACGACAGCTCTTGTTTTGATTCTGCCAAATCCAGAAGAACCATTCGTTGTGTATTGTGATGCTTCTTTGATGGGTTTAGGAGGTGTGTTGATGCAGAATAACCAAGTTGTGGCTTATGCTTCGAGGCAACTCAAAGTGCATGAGAAGAATTATCCGACGCATGACTTAGAGTTGGCCGCCGTTGTGTTCGTGTTGAAACTTTGGAGGCATTATTTGTTTGGTGCGAGGTTTGAAGTGTTTAGTGACCACAAGAGTTTGAGGTATCTTTTTGATCAAAAGGAATTGAATGCGAGACAAAGAAGATGGCTTGAACTTTTGAAGGATTATGATTTTGGCTTGAATTACCATCCGGGTAAAGCGAATGTTGTAGCGGATGCATTGAGTCGGAAATCATTGAATATGTCGGCGTTGATGGTGAAAGAGTTAGAATTGGTCGAGCAATTTCGAGATTTGAGTTTGGTATGTGAGAGAACTTCTTTTGGATTTAAGTTGGGTATGTTAAAGCTTACAAGTGGTATTTTGGATGAAATTCGAGAAGGACAAAAATCGGATTTGAGCTTAGTTGATCGGTTGACTTTAATCAACCAAGGCCAAGGTGGTGATTTTCGGATTGATGAGGATGGGATTATGAGATGTCGGGATCGAGTTTGTGTTCCAAATGTTGTTGAGCTGAAAAAGAGTATCCTTGAAGAAGGACATCGTAGCGGATTGAGTATTCATCCGGGTGCTACTAAGATGTATCAGGATTTGAAGAAAGTATTTTGGTGGCCTAGTATGAAGAAGGATATTGCAGAATTTGTGTATTCTTGTTTGATTTGCCAGAAGTCGAAGATTGAGCATCAGAAGCCATCGGGTTTGATGAAGCCGTTGTTTATTCCTGAGTGGAAATGGGATAGTATCTCCATGGATTTTGTATCGGGTTTGCCGAGGACGCCGAGTAATTTTGAAGCTATTTGGGTTATCGTGGACAGGTTGACTAAATCTGCTCACTTTATCCCTATACGTATGGATTACCCTTTGGAGAAGTTGGCTAAGTTGTATATTGAGAGGATTGTGTGTCTGCATGATATTCCGTTAAGTATTGTTTCGGATAGAGATCCGAGGTTTACTTCGATATTTTGGGAGAGCCTGCAGAGTGCCTTGGGTACTAAGTTGCGTCTGAGTTCAGCGTATCATCCTCAGACTGATGGTCAGACGGAGAGGACGATTCAGTCGCTTGAAGATCTTTTGAGAGCTTGTGTATTGGAAAAAGGAGGAGCTTGGGACAGCTACTTGCCTTTGATTGAGTTTACCTACAACAACAGTTTCCATTCGAGTATTGGTATGGCACCCTTTGAGGCGTTGTATGGTAGGAGGTGTAGGACACCATTGTGTTGGTTCGAGTCCGGAGAGAGTTCTGTTGTTGGACCCGAGTTAGTTCAACAGACTACTGATAAGATCAAGATGATTCAAGAGAAGATGAGGATTACTCAGAGTCATCAGAAGAGTTATTATGACAAGAGGAGGAAGGCACTTGAATTTCAAGAGGGGGATCATGTGTTTCTTCGAGTCACTCCGATGACAGGTGTTGGTAGGGCACTGAAGTCGCGCAAGTTGTCGCCGCGTTTCATTGGTCCTTATCAGATTTTGCAAAGGATAGGAGAAGTGGCCTATCGTGTGGCTTTACCACCGTCGCTTTCTAATCTTCATGATGTGTTCCATGTATCTCAGTTGAGGAAATACATTGCGGATCCGTCTCATGTAGCCCAAATAGATGATGTGCAGGTGAGAGATAACCTGACTGTTGAGGCATCACCTATGCGGATTGAGGATCGGAAATTGAAGCAGCTTCGAGGTAAAGAGATTGCTTTAGTGAAGGTCGCTTGGGGAGGACCGGCTGGTGGAAATGTTACTTGGGAGCTTGAAAGTCAGATGAAAGAGTCTTATCCAGAGCTGTTTGAATCAGGTAACATTTTCGAGGACGAAAATTCCTAAAGTGGGGGAGAGTTGTAACAACCCAAATTTCATTAAATAATTAATTATAGTAATTAATTGATTTAGTGGGGTTTTTATTAATGTGGGAAATTAATTTTATTAATTGGGATTAATAGAGAATTGAGAAGGAAATTGGAAGGAAAGAAAATAAAGGAATATATAAGAGAGAAAGAAAAGAAAAGAAAGATAGAAAAACATTTGGAAAGAAAGAGGAAAGAAGAAGAAAGGAGAGAAAGAGAAGAGAAGAAGAGGAAAAGTGGAAATCATCAAGAACCAACATCAAAGCTCCGATTAATCGAGGTAAGGGTGAGAAATGTTTATATTTGATCATTGCATGATGTTATGTATGTTGGGTTGGGGTTTTGGTAGAGTTTTCATCACTTTCCAATTAGGGCAAATGTTGGATTAATCGGTAGATTGATGATTTAATCGGTTGGAACTGAGTAATAATGCCGTAGAATAGTCGGATAACATGTATTGATGCTATTTGTACTAATTTGGGTGTGTAAGAGAGGGTTGATGATGGATTGGTGAAGGAGAAGACAGAATAGGGTTCTGTTCTGCGCAGGTTCGCTGGCTCTCGCCAGGCGAGCGAAGGCGAAGTTTCGCCAGGCGAAGCCTAGCGAATGTTGGCGAATAATTATATTTAAGTCCCAGTGGACTTCGCTGGTGGGTTCGCCAGGCGAAGTTGGATAGCGAAGGTTCGCCCAACGAAGGTGCTGGCGAATGGTGGCGAATGAAGTCAGTAGCTACTGACTTGGGCTCGCTGGGAAGTCTCGCCAGGCGAAGCCTAGCGAGTGTTCGCCGAGAGAGTTCGCCATGCGAAGGCCAGGCGAAGGTTCGCTGCGAGGGTTCGCCAGGCGAATGAAGGCGAATGTGGCAGTATATCTTCTTTGCTGTGTTATCCAAATGGTAATGAATTGGTTGATTCGCATACGTTAATACTTCTATGTTATGAATGAGTATGTGAACTATTATGATAACATGTGTTGTGGGTAGCCTTCGGGCGTGAATCCTAGAGTTGTGATATAATTGATTAATTGTAATCGGTTAAAATGCATGAGAACATAATGGTGATTATGTGTGTATTGATTGATGAGTTGTGGATGCTTGATTGTTGTGATAATTAGAGATACATGGGAATCCAATGAGGAATGTATGTGTATCATCTAATGAATTGTGAGTGCATATATGTATGCGATTGTTGTGTGAATGCATGGGAACATATGTGATATGTGTGCATTGTTGTTGAATATGATGATGTGCGAAATGAATACATTGATAAATGTTTGATATATGTTGTATGTGCAATCATAATGAAATTCTCGAAGGGGTGAATTATTCGAATGCATGGGATTAAGACGCGGGAACGGTCTTAAGTGCATTTATTGTGATTGGTTGATTGTACATGCATCATTCAGTCAAGAGGCAATGTCTGTTAGTTTCGTGGAAACTAGTGGCTTGTCCCAAACCTAGAAAGGTGGGTTTGAAGCCTAGGGGACGGGCTTGGTTGTTATCGGTCTAGAAGGGTGGACCCGGTTTAAAGTAAAAACCGAAAAATGATAACAAGTTATCGGTCTAGAAGGGTGGACCCGGTTTAAAGTAAAAACCGAAAAAGATAACTAATGTCGGTACCGCATAGCATTGAGTTGCATTGGATATGTTGAGTCACATTGCATAATATTGTTGTTGTATAAATGTGCTTGTGAACGATTGTGAAATTAAGCATGAAGGGATGTGCTTGTGAATGTTCATAATGATGATATATGTGAAAGTGATATGATCATGATTATGAGAATGAAGTGTGGTGAGAAATGTGAATATGTGTTATATGATACCTATATATATATAATCTTATGCTTTGATTATTATGGTTATATTTCTCACCCTTCTGCTGTTTTATAATGCTCTATGAGGCATTGCAGATTAGGATGCTGGAGTCCTTTTGTGAAGTTAGTCTTCATTCTTTTGAGTCTGCTGCTCTGATATGTAACACCGGGTAGTTATACTAGTATAGTCATTCTTTTGTGATACATTGCGATGTATCAGCTGATGTGGTTTTGTAATCTAACTGACATGATGTATTAATCTGGATGACTTATGTGCATTTGAATTAATATTTTGGAACTGCTTTAATGATTTGATCTTCCGCTTACTTTTGAAAATGTTACATATTTTATGGAGCAAAAATGTTAAAGTGTTTTATTGGTGAAGTTGTGACATTCTTCTTTTATACCTTATTCTAAAACTTTTACTCTGATGAATTTGTATGTGCTTAATTGTTTTATATGCATTTATTTGGGGTATAGAAGGGGGTGTTACACAGCACAGCTGTCGAAGTTTTTTCGAGTCGACGACACAGGCGTCCTAACGTGGACAAAGTTTTATTCTTGCAATGATGAGAGCTTTTCGGGCTGACGAAATAATCCCCAAGCAGTGGTGTAGTTCATTTCCGCGGTTGGCAAATTTCTAGGTTCTTAGTATTCAACCGTATCGTACCGCGAATGTCTGAAGGCTCCGGGCTCTTCACCCAACCGGGTCCAAGTTGCTTGAATAGGGGCAGCTGTTGCACCCTAAAATTTGCTCAACCTTAGTCACTTGGTTTATGTTTCAATATCATTAGCATTTGCATATAGAGTCATGTACATAGTCTACTCATCTGCATAGCATAAGCATAGCAAGTCATCCAACAGGGGACCAATCATTATTCTCACCTCTATGAGCCTATCAAGAGGTTATTATTCAAATTCAATCTCATTCAAGTCATCAGAAAGAATTGGAAAGCTGGAAAGTCAATGGATCAAGCAAGTGCACCCATCTCCTATCTGAGGGTATCTGAGGATCAACAAAGAAATTGTGAGCTGTGGGCTGAGCATGGAGAGTATGTGGACATCATGGGAGACTTAGAAAGTTATTGGGAGAAGGAGACAAGTCATTGGTGTGATCACAAGAATTGCAGTTGGAGACAGTCAACTAGGGTTTCATCTGGGGTCAACTCTAGGTCAACCCTAGGTCAATTGATTGATTGCAAGGCTTTAAGGTCTATTGGAGAGATGTGGGGTTCATTATTTGACATGTAAAGAAGGATATGTTGTTGTGCTAAGAAGAAATCAAGAGAAATCAAGGAGAAGAGGAGTTTCTAAATTAGGGTTTCTGTGTAAAAGCCCCTAGTTTAGGTAAAATTTCCAAGCAAGATAAGTCAAAATGAAAGCTTCAAATGGATCCTTGGCCAACATGAAACTTGTAGATGATAGCAAGACCTTTAATTTGAGTGGTGGAAGGCATCAAGGAGATTTATAGAACTCAAGTTATGGTCCTTGCAAGTTACAGGTCATCTAAGGTATCTGAAATTTTGTCTGTGAAAGTGACTTGACTTCCAAGCAATTTTTACCCCTCAAGGAGATTTCAAATGAATTTCTGGTAAACATAAGGGTTGTTCCTCATTGTCTTAGCTTTCTAGAATGGTATAGTGTGCCTTCATATGATTTGTGTAACTCTACTTATGGTCTTGGCAAGCAAAGGGTATTTTGGTCATCTGAGAATTACAGGTCATTTCAAGCCTATGCCCAAAAATCATACAAGGAAGCTTCAAATGGAAAACTTAACAACATCAAACTTGCTCCAAATGACATTTTGAGTCTAGAAAAGTGACCATGAGATATTGGAAAGATTCATAGCACAAGGTTTCAAAATTGTTGGATTTAATGAATAAAAAAGGACTTGAAAATGAGATTTTTCATATTTTGGCCAAATGGGACAAAATTATAGGTCATTTTGAATGGAAAAGTCATTTTGAGAACATTGGATAAAGTGGAATTTTGAGGTTAGTTCAAATTTTGAGAGTTATTCAAGGTTGCTTACAAAGGAAGAAACATAATCCAAAATGTAAGGAAAGAGTGCAAGGGAAGTTTCTCCAAGTTTCTAGGAGGTTCTAATGTCATGTATATATTGATATGAAGAGGTTCATGCAAGGGTTGGTGATCACATTTGCTCATAAACACAAGTTTCACATACTTTCTTCAAATTGCAAAATCAATTCAAACACTCTCAAACTTTCACCAATTTGCACCATTCTTGATCTGGTATTCATCATCATCATCCAAGGATCATAATTCACACATTCCTTTGGTAAATTGAAGGAGGATTCGTGCCATTCATCATCATCATTCAAAGTGCAAGAATCTTGGAATTGGGAGATTCAAAGTCTTGGAGCATCATTGGTTGCATACAGAATTCATCATCAAGTTCTTGGATCACTTTCCAATCATTACAAGCCTTGGATCAGCACATTCCATAGCTGTTTTCTTCACTTTGCACCAAGTAAGTTTCTCATTCGAATTGGCTGTTTTGGTTAGAATTGCTAGGTTTTGATAGCATAGAAAGGTTAAGGTAGGATAGATGACTGAGTTTGGTGAGTTTGGAGAGCTTTCATGGAGTTTGATCATGGAGTGCAAGATCTGTTTTGATGAATAACTCTTGGAATATTGCATGAAAATATTAGGTTATTAGCTTGTGATGATCAGCATAATGTGTAGAGTATGTTAGGGCAAGAATTAGGGAGAATTGGAGAGGTCGATATCAGTTGAAAATGGTGGAATCTAACTGTTATGCTTATCGGGTTTGGAGTTTGGCTGAGTTTTAGAGGGGATGATTGGCATGGCTGTGTAGAGGGATTGTTCTAGAGCAATTTTGCTTTTGGAAGTGTTTGATTTCGTGGGGAGATGAGGGAGAACAGAGAGCTCGAAAATCATGCATGGAAGAAGGATTTCAAAGCTAGGGTTTGCTGGAGGTTGAAGATAATACGAGGACCACACGATCTTGCTTTGACTATTGACTTGGCTTCCAATCCAACGGCCACGATTTGATTTGAAAACGGAGGGAGAATTCAAACGATGAAACGCATCGTTTCATTTATTCATCAGACTGGGCTCAAATTTTTGCTGCTTTTCACACCCCTCCAATCGAGCCCAATACCAATATGAACTGTAATATCTGCTATTTACACCGTTTCCCTTTTTTTTAATTTTTGCTGGTTTTCTGAGCGTCCCGGGCCTAGTGCAAAGTTGTTATTCGTACCCCCACTGTAGGGCCCAGTTTATTGTTTTAACTGAATTTCCTACTTTCTGCACCCTGCATCCATATTAATTCATTTTATTTTCTTTTAAAAACATTAAATCTTCAAAAAATCATAACAAATCATAAAATGCATATTTTTCATTGGTTGTTTTTGCATTCTTTTATTAATTTTGTCAAGAAAATTGTCATACAAAAAAATTAGTAATTCATTTCATTTTTATATTTTAGGCATATTTTTCTTTTAATAGGTGTAAATAATTGTTTTGTTTAATGCATGATTTTGTCAATTTTAGTTTGATTAGTTGCTTTACTATTTTTTATCCATTCTTTTTAGGTTGATTAATAGACATTGTTAGCTTGTATATACAATTTAGTTCCCATTTTTAGGACTTAATTTTAGGTGTTTAGTTTAGGTGTGAATAACATGAACAAAATTAGGGTTTAAGTGACTTAGGAGAATTGAATCATTTCCCTTAGGATTTAGAGATTGAAAGTTTGGGGTGTGGGACTATAGGGATTAGGGGTAGTTATTAGATCCCTTAGAAATCATTAGGATTCCCCTACTGCTATTAGTGTACTACTATATTTGATTGATTGGTGTGGTTTGCCCTCTGGGGATTATTGTTTGTTTGTGTGGGTATTGGGTTTGCTTGGGGATTGGGAGAGATGAAGACTTGTGATGATGAAGCCATTTGAGGTCCAGAGATTGAAGTCCAAGTTCCAGAGTTGATGAGGAGATTCCTGTGCTGGCAGCTGTTGAGGAGTCTAGGGTTTAGAAGCTAGGCAGAGCTCTAGATTAGAAAGCTTGTTTCTCAAACATGGAATGCCTTGTCTGCATCCATCCTTTCTCTATGATTCAAAGTCTCTTTCAAATATCCACCTCCTTCCTTTGGAAGGATCAGTGAATGTATTTGAAAGATAGAACTTTTGAGGGAAAATTGTCTATATAATGTTAACAGTTAATGAACCACCCTTGGTAGGTAATTGACTGTCTAACATTCATTCACTTCATCTTGTTGATTGATATTCCTCCTGGGAGTTTGAGACTTGAAGAAAATCCATTGTAGGCTTAAGATTGATGATCAAGACCTTGCTGGAAGGCTGTGGAGATGGAGATTGATGCTTGTAAGCTGATTGGAGATTACTTGAAGTCAGATGTTGATTCAGAGCTGCTGATGCTGTTTATTTTTGCTGTATTTCATTTCTGATGTATTGATTGGTTTTTCTGACTGTATTGTTTGCTGTTTAACCTGTTGGGTTGAAAGTGAATTATGTTCACTTTTGCCTGTTGTTTTCTAGGTTCGAGGTTGAGTGGGTCTCCCTTGCCTCGCTTGTATTGCTGCATCCATGCATTTTACTGCTTTACTGTATACTTGCTATTGTTTCTGTTTCGGTCTATTCCCTTAGGATCTCTGTTTCTCTCTGTGCAAGAGAGGAGCATGATAGACACTAGGTCTTAATCCATGCATGATAACATTAGGTTAGTTTGATTCCCTTTGCAACCGTAGGTTAGAGTTCTGTCTCTTCTTTCTCAAAACAAACAGAAAAACACAATAAATATTCCAAACACAATAAAAGACACTTCTTTCGTAAAAGAATGTGAACTCATCAAAACGTCATTTTTGTCCGCTGGGACTGTTAATCAGAAAAACCCTTTTTCAGAAGGAATAAAAGCAATCAAGACAAGCTTGTGTCGTACGTGGCCCGAACTACGTTTGCTCTGATCTTTCATGCTGTATGAAAGTACGTAGGCATAGGATGCGATATCCTAGCGAGCAACCTTCCCCTCCTTTCCCGTAGGTAGGCGAACTACGTTGACTCTGATTTCTCGTTCCAGACGAGAATACGTAGGCATAAAGTGCGACACTTTGCCGAGTCATTTTCTTTTCTTTTTAACCCTTAGCCCTTAGTTTAGATAGAATAACAATCTTTTCGACCGAAAACAAGCGTGGATCCCGTCGAGTACGACGGACGTGAGGGGTGCTAATACCTTCCCCTTGCGTAACCGACTCCCGAATACAGGATTTGGTTGCGATGACCATTCCTTTCCCCGTTTTGCGGTAGGTTTACCTCGAGCGTTTCCTTTCCCTCCGTTGGGATAAATAACGCACGGTGGCGACTCTTCTGTTCAGCCGGCGCCGATTTTCGCAGTAGTGACACACCCTTCCTAGAGTGATTTGCCTTTCTCAAATAAGGACTTAATCCAGTATTTAATCAACTGATTACAATAGTAAGCACTTAGAACAACTGTTCAAAGTCTTCTCAAGAACTACTGATCCTAACTGGATCTTCTTAAGGTTTACAATCAAATGTAATACAAATATAAGTGTTTAAGATTGCTTCTATAAAGCTTTATCACAACTCTGATTTTTCACTTAACTATTAAGAACAAAGAAATTAATTCTTAGAAAGAATATGAATAGTATGAGAGCTTGAATGTTGATTTCTTTTGGATAAAACGTCAACTAAAGAAGTTGGGTGAAGTCTTGCTTTTATAGGCAGCTGATCCAAGGTGAGCTTCACGTTGAGAAGAGTGTCCAAAAGGTCTGAGCCTTTTTTGTGTTCACATCAAGTGACTTTTTCTAGAAGAAGAAAGCACAGATAAATCCTTTTTGTCTATGTTCTTGTGTCTAGAATAAATAAGGAAAGAGTCGTTTGGATCATTCCAACGGATATAAACTTTGAATAACTCTTCTTCGGTTTTCAGTAAATTCATCATAGTCTAATTAGATCAGAGCCTTCTGATGATGATCAGAGTTTTGCTGAATCAGAGTCTTCTGCAGCAGGTGTGCTTTTAGCGTGTTTAAGATCAGAGCATATTTGAGACAGATCTTCAGTACTGGCAGCTTTAATACTTTCAGAATCTTCTGTAGTAACTATGCTTTGAAAAACTCTTCATACAAAATTCTTCTTTGGTTCAGATGCTTCTGACTTGCTTCAGATTCTTCTGGAGCTTCTGCTTCAGAATCTTCTGGAGGCTACGCTTCGGATCTTCTGTTGGCAGCAATCAGAATCTTCTAATGGATGCATCTGGCGCTTCAGAGTCTAGCTAATTTCTTATGTTCAATTCTGATTTGCTTCTGGAGTGTTTATTCCTTTACTATCTGCAGTAGAAATTCTCAAGAAAATTTTAGAGTATATAATTCTTAATTACAAAATTTCATAATAGTTATCATCAAAACATAGAGATATTATTAAGAACCAATCTGTGTTCTAACAGTTCTAACATTTTCCTGTGTAGAAAAAGTGTTATCTCTCTTGTATTTAGGGGGAGATTCAACTTAGGGGGAGAAATGCTATGAATCAAGTATCAAGCAAGATTTTCAAAGAAACGGTTGTCATCATCAAAAAGGGGGAGATTGTAGAATCAAGATTCAAAGCCTCTATTGTTTTGATGAAGACAACTCATATCAGCTTAGCTCGCAAGATACTTACACTATATACCCATGGGGGTATATGTACTGTGAAGCTGCTTGCACTATATACCCGTGCGAGTATATACACTGAAGATAAAATCTGAAGCATCTCTATTCTGAACACTTCACAAAAAGCAAGAGGTGCAAGCATATCATCAAGAATACATTATCAAGATCAAGGCAAAGTCATTTATCAATATGGATCAAGTTTCTTCTATCAAGTTTCAAGTGGTGTTGAAGATTCAAGACACGGTATAACATTGTTTACTTAGAATTATGTATGCAAGTGTTCTTTAATCTCACCTCACTACACCATTAACATAAACCATTTTAAAACTCTTTTAAAATACTCTTAAATTTTTAAATTAAGTATTTTTGGAAAAACTTTCAGTGTTAACCGATTAACCTATGGGGTTAACCGATTAAGACAAGTTAAATTATGATTTTGGGAATTTCTTACAGTGTTAACCGATTAACCATATAGGTTAACCTATTAACACATGTAAAATTTGAATTTTTTATACGTTGGAAAGGTGTTAACCGATTAACCCATTTGGTTAACTGATTAACACTGAAACAACAGCAAAAAATAGCATATGTTCATGGAGAAGTGCATTGCTCTATGATTTTCTTACTGGCTATTTTTTCTGTCCCATAATCATACCTTTTTTGAAAAGGTTTTTCACTCTTATAAATTGATTTCAGTTTTTCAAAATCAAATTAACCTTCAAGAAACAAATTTCAAATATTACTCATTATCTTCAACCTTTTTGAATTTTCAAAAGTGTTCAAATCAGAATTTTGAAACAAGCCATTGAAATACACTTTCACATTCTTTATAGCTTGTTTTCACAATAAAGAACACTTGTATAATTTTATGAGTAATCTTTGTTTCAAGAAGAAGATCAATATTTCATATTGATATACATTCAATTGTCACTTATATACAAATCCAGAATTGACTACAACTTATTCTTAGAATTATAAAAGATAAGTTTGTAGGGTTTTCCTTGTAATCCGGATTGTGGATACAAGAGGTCCTTGTGTGAGATATTCATTCTCGGTAGGACTTAAATATTGTGTAAATCCAAGAAGGGTATTCTTGGTTGTTAGGATTTTCTTGTGTAGAAATCTAACATTGATAGTAAAATTCTCTTTCATGTTGAAAGGGGAGTGGAGTAATCTCGGATTGTGAGGGGAACCACTATAAATCTCTGTGTCCTTTTACCTTCTGCACTTTACTGCTTTTCATCATCTAGAAAAATTTTAAAGAAGAAAAATCCAAGAATCATAAAAACCGGAAAAAGTGTCTAAGAGCCTAATTCACCCCCCCCCCCCCCTCATAGGCATATATATAACTTACATTGTTTCCATCCCATCTAACCCTGATAATGATACTTTCTCATCTAAACCAACCCCATATGAACCTCAGAATGCTAAACCTAATCTGTCCTTACTCCTTCTTCTTCATACCCACCTGTTATATTTATCCCTTCTTTTTCCATACCTTCAACTTCTGAAACCACCAAAACACCTTCATTAGACGCCTACCTAAAGCCCAAATCTAGGCTGGATGTTGGTACTTTATTTGCTGGTTTTGAAAAAGAAATACACATGTGGTTATCTTCTGTCAAGAAGGAATGTCTCTCAAGTATGAATCCTGATGATTTAGAAGCTATCTAGAAGAGATTCAAGAATAGATTCAATTTTGTTGCTTCAAATCTTCAAGAGATTTGTTCTGATGATGCAAAGGTCTTATTTGCTGAAGCTGTCAGACTCACTCTCTTGAGGGTTAGCAGAAATCCAACCTTGCTTCTGGAAAACACACCTGCAAAGGATGTGTGCCTTCCTTCTGAAGAATTTGCTGCTTCTGAGTATGCTGAAATGTCTAAACCTGAAGAAGCCATTCCAAAAATTTCTGCTCCTGGTCCTTCTGAGACTCTTGACTCTGCTCAACCTTCTAACATGATTGTCCAGAATGCTTCTGCATCTTTGGTTGTTCACGATGCCTCTGCTTCTGCATCTGCTCCTGAGTCATCTGAAGTGAAGAAAGAAGACGAAGATCTGCATGCTCAGCTTGCTGAACTCAAGGCTAGCAACACTGAGATAAAATCTTGGATGGTTAAGAAGGAAAAGAACACTGAAGAAATCAAGACATGGATGGCGAAACAAGACGAATCCACATATGAGATAACGAATCTTCAGAGGATTTTGGCTTCTCGTCCATCTTAGTTTCTTTGTTGTTTGTGCACTTTTGTGTTAACTGTTTGTTTATGTTCTTGGATTATCTTGATTAATGCATTTGAATGTTATGTTTTTCTAGCTGAATTTATCTTATGCTTTATTGTTTTTCCTCTATTGTCTTTTTTCTGTCTTAAAGTTTTTCTTAAAAGTTTTTCTTTTTGATATGACAAAAAGGGGGAGAAAATGGTAATTTTGATAATTCACATAAACAGTTACCAAAGGCAACTCATACATGATAAATTTCATCTAATCATATTTTTGAGTGTTTTAGAGCTAATAATTCTCATCTGACAAAATTCTAACTCTGAACTAAAGTCTGAGAATCTACAAGTTTCCTCTGATGCTGAAAAGAATACAGAAGCTGAAAGGGAAGTATTTAATCTTTTCAGAAGTATTCATTTCGGGGGGATATTAATATTCTCAGGGGGAGTAATATTTCTTTTCTATTTTAACAAAATTTCCCATAGTTTTTGTCATCGTCAAAAAGGGGGAGATTGTTAGAACACATATTGGTGTTTAATATATCTCATTGTTTTGATGATAACATTAATGAAATTTTGTATAGAGAATTTATATACTCTAATTTTGTTCAAGTGTTTATTTGTTTTAGATATCAAAATCAATATTATTCTGGAAGCAAGAACGCCTCTGAACACCACAGAACGAAAAAGCTCTGAGCGTCAGAAGCAACTCATCAGAAGACTCTGATCTGCTACAATGACTCTGAGCGAAGCTGAGAAGAATCTGAGTAAAGATCATACGTAAAGAAGCTCAGGAGGCAACATTCAGGCTATCTCAAGTGTTCTCATGGTTGTAGTATTCAAGAGCAAGTTTCAGAGGATGAACCGGGCTCAGAACGGTTGAAAACGGACAAATATGCAGGTTTCTCCTCAAAAGGCGCCAAAATTCAAATTTTTAAGGTGTTAACCAATTAACCCAAATGGTTAACCGATTAACCAAGTCAAAATCAGGTCAAATTTGAATTTTTGAAGGTGTTAATCGATTAACCCATATGGTTAACCGATTAACCAAGGCAAATTTTGCCTCTGCGCGTGAATTTTTAATAGAGGTCACTTTGGGGTCTATTTTGATCACTTGAGAAATTGATTTTACACCAAAGGAAGGATCTAGAACCACTTTAAATTTTGATTAACTTTCAAATTAATTCAAATTCCCTCCAATTTCTCACTCCTAATCCCCAACCAATTTTCACAAACCACACTCCAAACCACATTTGGATCCTAACCAAGAGCATATTTAAATGATTTACTCCAAACCTCACACACACAATCCTCATAATTCCATTTCATTTTCAGAATTCAAGATCACTCTTGAATTTTGCTCTCAACTCTTTTACTCCCAAACTCCACCAAAGCTCTTCTCACCTTGAATTCTTTGATTCTCCATTGGAATCATTGAATTCTAGAGCTAAAACCTTCATCCTTCATCCATATCATCTCCAGTTCTCCATTCAATTTTTGTGCTAGTTTGGATCTGAATTTTGAAGTTGATATAGAGGAGCTTATTTGGATAATTCTTGCTTAATTTTGGTGGATCTTCATTTCTACTATAAGTAATCACTTGGATCTTGAAGAATCCCTGGGTTTCTTGCTTGGATCTGCTCATTTCAAGTGAATCAACATTCACCAAAGCAAATCTTCGCTTTGTAGGATGGAAATTCTAGATCTGATTCTGTTTTTGAGCTTGTTTGCATAATCATCATGTGGATCTTCATTTTTGATTAATTTGGTTAATTTTGATCCATGTGATTTGTGATCTTTCTATTTGAATGTGTTTACATGCTGTTGAATCACTATTTTTTGGTGTTAATTTCGTGCATAATTGATTATGTGATCATCTGGATCATTGGAGAAGTGATTAATTGCTAAAAATTGCTTTTGAGCTGCTGTTTTCTGCTTTTGGTACAATGCTAATCGGTTAACCAGATGCAGTGCAAACTGGTTAATCGATTAACCAATGCGAATATTCAAATTTTCAAACATTTTTAGCTGGTTAATTGGTTAACCACAGGTGTTAACCGATTAACACTATACCAGAATGTCATATTTGTTGTTTTTCGAGCTTGTTTTGGTGCTATCTCACTTCGAATTCTCATGGATCAGTATGATGCATTAGGAGTGAGATGTTTTGGATATGTGTTGTCGTCCTTGATTGTTTAATCATGATTTCTTCGACACATGTGTTCGATTTCCACTTGAATGCATGCTTATGGATGTCGTTCAAAGTGATGATCATTTGCATTGTTTCCTTTGCTTGCCTTGCTTGGTTGAGATGTGCTTACGGTGGCTGTTGTCCAACACTTTTTCCTCCCACTTTTCTTTCATGTTTGCATTCCATGTTGCATTTTATCTTCCATTTCTTTCTACTTGTGATTGAATTGCTTTGTGTTTTCTTGGTCTTTTGCCATGACTTCTTAGGATTCCTAGTCCCATTTGTTTAACATGGGAGTAGGAGAGACATTAGGTGTTCAATCCAAGCATGCTAACATTAGGGTAGATTTCCCATTCAATCCTAACTTTAGGATCACTTTGCATGACAACGTTAGGGCCGAGTTTCCCTTAGACCTTCCGTGCGTCTCTCTTCTCATCTCAAAACACATTCTAATTCATTTAATAAATATGATAAACGTTGTACGCTACGAGCCTTAAGCACATGGGAAATGATGAGTGAGGGGTCTCCTCTCGCTTGTATAGAGTGTTTAGTGTACGTCCCATTTGGGGGCGATATGCGACGCATTCGTTCCTATGTCATAGTCTTTAGTGCAACGTGAATCACAAATCAAACTAATTCACTTCATTAAAAAACACAAACAAACCTCAAACCTTTTTATCCTCGAGATTAACTGAAAACCATTTTCAGAAAGAGTGTTGTTAAGTCTTGGGTATACCGCAAACAAGCATCGCCCCTAACTGCTAGAATGAAGGTTTAACTCTACTTGATTAAAACACTTAAAGAATCTATGGTTGTGTCAACTCGAACTACGTTTGCTCTGATTTCTCGTACCAGACGATTATATGTAGGCACAAGACGGCGATGTCTTGGTGAGAAACCTTCCCCCACCTTCAGCCGTAGTTTTCCAAACTATGTTGACTCTGACTTTCCCATTGCACAAGGGAATACGTAGGCATAGAGCGGCGATGCTCTATCGAGTCTCTTTTCTTTTCTTTTGCCCTATGAGCTTGTAGCTTAGATAGATAAACACACCCTTTAATTAGACAACAAACGTGGATCCCGTTGAGTACAGCGGACGTGAGGGGTTCTCATACCTTCCCCTTGCATAACCGACTCTCGAACCCAAGATTTGGTTGCGATGACCTTGTCTTTTCCTTTTTCGTCAAGTTTTCTCTGATTGTTTCCTTTCCCTCTCTTTGGGATAAATAATGAACGGTGACGACTCTTCTGTTTTTCCGGCCGACACACATAGGTTGTATTCAAGATTCTTAAGAGAGCATTTATGTGCACCTTAGAGCATAACAACAGTGATAAAATGGAGATCTTTGACAAAGTCTACTGTAAATGATCTACAATCTTGTAGTCATTCTTCCTTATCAAGCGTATAAACTCTTTCGCATCCTTCAGCAATGTTTCCTTCTCACCAGCCTGAGAACTCTCTTCAACTACGGCCTTCCCCTTACCCTTATCATATTTTTCCACATTCGCTTTTGGAGGCGCAAACACCCTCTCACTTCTTGTTACCCCACTGATCCCTACCAGATTGTCAACATAATCAAATGGCGTACCCTTCAGTTCCTGCTTTTTGCCATTGCAATAGACCTCGGCCCCATGATTCCATGGGATCGCCTTGGTGCTTTCATAGGGCATAGGTCCCGCCTTAGTAATTACGATAGTGGGTGGCCTCGGAGGCGCAGAAATATTAATCGTCTTGTAAGGAATGGAGATGGTGGCCACCTCATTCTTCTCTTCACTGATTATCTTTTCATCGTTCTTCTCTTGGATCTTATCAAACTATAGTATACCTTCATCCATCATACGTTGCACATGGTTCTTCAGACTTCTAAATCCCTCAGGACAAGCTACACAGTCTTCACAATCTCTCCCACAGCCAGGGAACACTTCGCCTTCCAACAACTTTCTCTTCACGAAACTCAAGCGAGTTTTCAAACCCTCCACGTTAGACACCAAATTCGAGCCTTCTTCACTGACAATAGCATTCACACCAGCCCCTCCATGATTTGGCATGGGATTCTGGACAACATTCGACACATCATGAGTAAAGTTGATAGCCTTGTTATTGATAAGGTGTTGTACCTTATGCTTGAAGGCTTTGCAATTGTCGATGTGATGGCCAGGAGCGCCAGAGTGGAAGTCACACCTAGCATTGGCATCATATCCAGGAGGTGGTGGGCCTGTTAACGGTGCCAATGTCTTTTTTTGGACCAACTGAAGATGCATTAAGTGTTGTAACAATTATGTGTAAGGCATCGGAGGTGCATCAAAGTGCCTGTTTGTCGCGGTGAAATTTGGATACCAAACTATTGATTAGTTTGAATCGTTATTCATTTGCTACCAAACTTTGATTTGTCCAAAGGAAGGGATAAAGATCGAAATTCCCACAATGCAATGCAAATGCAAGCTAGATTGTTTAGGTTCGGGGGTTGGTTAAACTTAGGGAAGGTACTAGCATCCTAAGTTTCTGTAGTACTCTACAGGAACCTCTTGTTTTATGTTTGTTTATTGCTAAGTGTTTATCTGCTTAATGGTTGAAAGACCCTAGTGGTTTATTTCTAAGTATACTCGATAAGATGTCGCATCTTATGCCTACATATCCTTACGGGAGTGGAATCAGAGTACTTGTAGTTCCCCTAAAGGGTTTGAGGAGACCTTTGACTGTGGTCAAAGTTCCTACGGGTTTAGGGTAGTTGTTTTGATTGGGTTTAGGAGAAGAGACGAGTCTTCATTTTAAGGGAGAGATAACCACCACAAATGTAATGGGGGGTTGTAGGAAAATGGTCTTTGCATCGTCTTAAGAAAAGGGCTTAAGTACTCAGATTGTTTGACGAGTGTGCCTTTATCGCTCTTAAGGCAAAGTACCTACATGTTTGATTGTATTGTTGTGGGGGTGGAGATTATATCTCACTTAAGATGATTAACATCTATTCTCTATTGTGTTTGAAAAGTTGTATTGTTGGTTGTTTGTTTGTCTAAGTTGTAAAGATTAAGACAAGGTCCTTCCTATGGGGTAGGTCCTAAACTTAAATGATCAACTTGAATGGAATCAAGGATCGAAGGGAATATGATGCAAATGATGTACAACTACACACAACGTTGAATTATGTGTAGGTTTTTCCTTTGGACGAAATGCAATGCGATAAAATAAGTTATGATAATGTAAATGTTGAAGATAATTTGCGAGTAAAGTAAAGGGCAAATAAGTAGACATACACGAACGCATGAAAGCGCTAGGTGAGTGTGTGCTTTGTGGATAAATAGGAGAAGATAAGAATAAAGCGTACATACGCATGAAAGCGCTAAGTGAGTGTGTGAGTTGTGGATAAATATAAGCGGCAATAATAAAGCATACGCATGAAAAGCGCCAAGTGTACAAATGTAAGTGAATGTGAGGTGTAAGGTGTAAGCGTGCGCGATGGATTATGTTATGATGTTGATTTTAGGCGAATCGCTCGGTTTAAGAAGAGGTTGTATTACTGGTTGTCATTGTGATTGATTTAATCTATGAGAAAATTATATTTTTGGTGAATTTATATATTAGATTAGATGGAATAATTTTAAGATGAAAATTAATTAAATTTTTTTATGAGTTTTAAGAGAAAAGTTATATTATTTTAGTGAGATTTGTTTTAAGGGAAATGTCTTTAAAAGAAAGGTTTATTATTATTACCAAATGCTATTTAAATTATAAAAAAGTTTTCTTATTATAAAGGTTTTATAAAAAAAGGATCATGCAGTGAATAAAATAAAATAGTTGGTTTAAATTATGAAATGGATTTTTTATTATATAAGAGTTATTATTATTATAAAAAGTTCTTAATTATAAAACTAGAGATTGATTTTAAATTAAAAAAAATTATCATTACACTTCTAAGTTATTTAAAAAAGGAGTTTGAATAAACATTATGTTAGGGAAATAATAAGATAAAAAAAAGGTTGATTTAATTAATTGTAAAATGTTACTAGTTTTTTATTATATAAAAAAAGAGTCTAATTAAAATTAGATTAACTTGTTAATAAAATAAGAGAATTAATTATTAAAAGGTTAGTTATATTAAACGTTGATTATTAAGTTAATTAGGGCTGATTAAGGATGGATTGTGGTGTGTAAGTGTATGATGTGTGTGTTGCATACAAGATTAACAAATTACAGAATAATAAAAACAAATAAATAAAAAACAAAAAAGAAAGACGGGAACCCTAGGTCCTGAATTAGCCCTCTTTCCCCGTCGATCGCGCCCCTCTCTTTCTCGTCTCCAATTGCCATCGCTACTCACCTTTCTTTTTTTTCAATCCCTTCCATGTCTCAAACCTGAAAACGAAGCAAGCAACATCAATAGTTTAAGATCGTGAAAAGAATAGGGTGTTACCGACAATGGATGACCGCAGCGGTGATGGCGATCGAAGCTTCACGGCGATTCACGTTTCGCGAAAGCTGCAGTTGATGGCAATCTGAGGTTCGCGGCGAGTGGTGGTGGAAAAATTTGAACAGATGAGTTTCTTACGAGCTTTAGGGTTTTCTGGTATCTATCGGTGTTCTATTCTTCGTGTTCTTTTGATCCCTTTTTATAAACTTCAAAATAAAACACATTTTTGCTGGCTGTCTTGAATGTTGGTTGAACCTTCCAATTTGGGTTGAGTCAGATTTCGAAAACATTCCCTTTTTGTTGATCGTAATGATGATTTGATTAACTGATATTCATATTGTTGATTTGTGATTTATTGAGATAGGATTTGGTTTCTGGATAGGATATTCCTTCTTCAAAGAATATTCTCAAACCGTTATTTTTTGCTGACTCCGAGTGTGACCTGGCAAGTGTAGGTGGCAAATGGTTTTGGGCCAGAAGGATGAATCAGAAGCCCAGAGGAGGGAGGCTTGTATTTGGTGCGTGGTTTCAGACCATACGAAGTCCTCTTCTACTTGTTCAAGATTTGGAAAGGGTGAGAGTTGGTAACTACGCACTTGTCTTCTCTTCTTAATTTAAACTCCTTTTGACTGTTATTTCGATGTCGATTGATTGTAGCAAGTTGGAGGTATGGGATCTTGATGCGTGACGACAGTTAGTAAGTCATTATGAGTGGTCTGTTATCTGAAGCCTGTCAGATTATGCTTGAAAGTTTGATTGCTCCTTCTTCTTGGTAACTGTCTGCCTCTGGTTTTGGATAAATAGGGAAATGTCAAGCGCACGCCAGATGGAACCGCTATAAGCGTGACGACAACAGCAATGGCTTGGTACATTTTAATCTCTGTAGAGAGGTTGCAGCTTAGCATTTCCAGTACGTCTGAGTTAATTCCTTCTTGTTTGGTTTGGTCTTTCATAATTCTTGATTCTTGCATGGTTACAGGAGCCAAAGGGGAAGCTGCATAGGTTTACAATATTGCAGTTCCAAAGTATAGAGGTGAAAATATTGTAACAAATTTTTTTGAGGCGAGTCGATATGGAAGCTATGTCGAAGAATCCTCCTCCAATACAGGAATTGGCATAGTACAGTCCGCTGAAACTGCGACCAATGCAAGCACAAAATTCACGGGCAATGCCGCCAGCTTCTGAGTTAATTCTCTGCTAATGACTATTCTGATACGTTTTTCTTCCGAAAGACATGCTGAGGAGTATTGAGCTGCACATTTAGGTTTGGATAAATATTGCTTGATAGTATCACATGGTAAAAACCTTTGTTTACGACTTAGCCTTTTGAGATTTTCCTGCCAATGAGACTTGAAGTGTGCATGAAGTGGAGTGTTTGTTGAATGCATGGTTTTAAATTACAATTGTAGTGGCAGATGTGATTCTGGTATTCGCGCTTGATGGCTGTTAACTTCGTCTGAATCTTGCTCCTTTGTATTTGTAGCAAGTGAGGTGACATTCTATCGATCCTCTAGGTGCAAGTAACTTATGGAAGTCCTGCCGTAATCTTGCAAAAACCGGCAATAATGTTGAAGATGAAGGTCGTAACGAGCATATGTCCAATGTAAAGAAATTTAGCTAGCTCAACACTCTTTCTTATCCGTCTTCAGCAGAAAAAGGCTATGGAAAGGTATTACTCCTGCAGTTGCAACTAATATATTCGCAGAATGTTTGAACACGTCTCCATGGACACTTGGTTTTATCTTTTGTTGTTTTTTTTTTATTAACTCTTGAGCCATGATTGGTTGGTGTTTATGCTCAGGTCCAATTCTGCCTAGCTGGGTTTTTTAGATTAGAGAGCAACTGAGATTGACATTGTTGTTGTAGTTGCTTCCTTTAGTGTTCTTCTCGCAGGGATCAAGAGGGCAAATAATTTCCTATTCTCGGCTTCGAAGTGACTTTGATGGTAAAGTCCCTCATTTTTACCGAATCATGATGTGACAGTTATTACTTCTTTGAACTGCTCTTGGTATAGATGATTTAATGCTTCATATGAAATTACTTCTAACATCCTCTTCCCTGTTCTGTGCAAGATGTTGGTGAGAGGGACGCATACGGCTGATCCTTCTTGACGAAGGTTTGGTTTTCTTAGAAGAAGTAAAACACTCTGTAAGTAACTCAAATGCTCTTAGATGGATGGTTTCCTGTTTTCAAATTAGCTTACCATGTTGATCCTTTTATTCTGATTGTATTTTAAAGCTTGCCACAACTGCGTCTGAGAACGGTTTTGGAACTGTGATGAGAGTGTTTGTTCCTTAAACACGGTGTTGTTCTATTTTGATGCAGGTGGTTTGTTACAGGTGCAGTAGAAGTGGTATGAGTGAATGATTTAACCAATCCGGCGTCAAAATCAAGGCAGAGGTCTCAACTGAGATAAATCCACTAGCAGGTGTGCAAGTAGCCAAAACATCGTTAGTGTCTACGCCCGAAAGCTTCAAAATAAAGATAGTGTTTGTAAGTGATGTAGCAGCATCCTGGTGTGGTAAAGTTGTGACTCAGAATAGCATGGGAACTAATCATTTTCTGTCCAATTTCCAGGTCATTTAATCCATCGTTTGTCGATCGAATTTGTGCAGAGAATGGACAATAGCCCCCCACGTGCAGCTTGTGTGTCCCTCAAGGTATAAAGCCTTTATGCCAACGCGCGGCGTAAGCAATTTGGCGTACCTGCAGTTATATCCAGCATATGCTACGAAACAGATGCGTGCCAAAACAGTCTTGCACCTAATAACCAATCTGGACCTGCTGAGTAATCATCCCAATGAATTTCCTTGTCTCTTTCTTTATGTTAAGAATTGGTATCTTCTCCTTTGTAATTCTACTGAGTTTCTGTTGGCAGGTTCCTTGTGTTGCTCTTAATGTGTCAAGACTTGGTTTGGTGGTCCTGCGTCTTGAGAGGGAGTTATGCTGAAGCGAACTGAGTCTATGATTGTGTTGTAATTGTTGTTGCCTTGAAGCTTTGGGCAAAGTAATTGTCAGAACTCTGATGTTTCGACTCTTAACAGATTCGACTTTCGCGGTATGACTCGCTCGAGGACCAGATGCGATGAGGCCCTTGACGGTACCGTTGATCTTACCAAATGGCTTTGAATGGCTTCCACTCGAAAGGTGAGGGTGGCATCGAAGCAAGGAAACTCCAGTTGTGCAGTGATGGCATGGGTGGATAGATATGCAGTAGAAAGTGGGTTATTGAAAAGACTTGAGTTTACCGTAATCGCAATTGCCGCTAAAATGCATTAGTTTTCTTTTTATGGGATTGTCTTGCACTGTTACTTGTAGTTGTAACATTTGAAATTGTCTTGTAAACCAGATCAAACAACTTTGAATTTTATGTTATTAGATCACTGACTTGGATACTGCATCTGTATTTAAATCTTTGTAAACATGCGGTCGGCGTTTGTAAACATGTTCTAAACTCAAGCTGCGTGCATGCTTGTTGTACTGAATGAATCACTCTTTTCAAATGAATTGAAAATTTGCTTTTTTGATGCAAACTAAGTGGGCTCAAAACATTTAAGGGTCGAAACTTTAATGCCGTAGGGATTCCATGACCCATAAGTCTCGTATTAGAATTTGAAATAGAAAACTCCTTAAAGGTTCAAGGCACAACCCCTCTTGGATGTAGATATGAAACCTTCATGCAAATTAAATCACCTAGTCTTGATTCTCAATCTTCGTCCTAAATCGCCGTTTCGAACCATGTAATCCAATTTCCTTCCGCTTGACAAATAACTGACCCCAAATCAAGATTAAACTAAACCTTGAACTCCTACGAACAATAATGATGCAACTTGATGTGGTGCCATGAACCGCAATCAAACCGCGAGCGACCATTCTCTAAACCAAAAGAGAGCCCTAACCCTCCTCAAAAAATACAAAGGCTTTTGACCCGCTCATGATTACCGGAAAGCTTTAGGATATTTGAATAAAAACATATTTTAAAGTAAGTTATACCTGCACCAGTTGGTTAGTCGTAATAACATGCACATAAGAAGTAGAGATAACACGTAAGAGAGAGAGAGAGAGAGGAAAGCACAAAAAGAGGTGGCATCTTATGGTCAAAAATTAGGGTGCAACAGATGCCCCTATTTAAGTTACTCCTATTCGGAGATATGGAGATTGAAATCTCCGTATCGACGAGATAGGAGGGACTTAAATACAAACATTGCGCAAATTTTCGGCCCTAAGAGGCCACCGGATGCAAATGATATGCAATGATATGAGAATGCAAGGCAGCGAGTCCTGTGGTGAAATGACGCCACATGGAGAAACGACACGGAAAAAAACAGGCTCGACAAAAGGAAACTCTACGGGAATAGGAAAACGACTGCCAGAAAGAAATCTTTGAAAGTACAACAGCAACTCGAACTCCCAGGATATGGTGACTTAGGCGATAGGCGAGAAGCTTATTATCATAATGTAGTGGTTGGTGATGACCCAAATGAATTGAGTCAACAGTTTAGTTTCATTTTGGCATTTTTATTTCTTTTGTTTCTGTATATCTTTCTTTTGGAACTCAACTTGAGATGGTGAAATGTATAACTTCCCCGAGCGTCATGATAAGAGTACCATGAGCTGGTATCAGTCTCTGCCTGAAATGTCAAAAATTTGTAGATGGTAGAATCACTGTAATTTGTAGATGTAGATGTAAATATCATTGTAGATGTTGTAGTTGTAGAACTTCCCCGAGCATCATGGTATGGGAACCATGAGCTGGTCTCAGTTTCTGACGTAGAACTTCCCCGAGCGTCATAGTCTGGATGCTATGAGCTGGTCTCAGTTTATGACGTAGAACTTCCCCGAGCGTCATAGTCTGGATGCTATGAGCTGGTCTCAGTTTCTGATGTAGAACTTCCCCGAGCGTCATAGTCTGGATGCTATGAGCTGGTCTCAGTTTCTGATGTAGAACTTCCCCGAGCGTCATAGTCTGGATGCTATGAGCTGGTCTCAGTTTCTGATGTAGAACTTCCCCGAGCATCATGATATGGGAATCATGAGCTGGTCTCGGTCCTTGATGTAAAACTTCCCCGAGCCTCATGATATGGGAATCATGAGCTGGTATCGGTCCTTTCCCGAAATGATGAAGACTCGTGAGGGCACCTTCATAGGGGGTTGTAATTTTATAGATTGTAGATGTCGTTGTAGACTGTAAATGTAGTTCGTTGTAGAACCCTGTAGGTGGTAAATGTTGTTGATGTAATCTGTAATGTACTCTGTTGTTGTAGATGTAATTTGTAATTGTAAATTGTAGATGTAATTTGTAAAGCTTCACCGAGGATCCTCGAAAAATGTGAGCCGGTTGAATTGTAAAGTATGTCTTCTCAAATGAAGAGAGACTATTGTGATAAACTTCTTCGACTTATCCGGGGAGATGCCACTTGACGGAAGTAAACTTGTGTGATGAACTCACTGGGGAAGTTATTCCTAAGAGAAACGTCTGTACTGTCTAATGTTGAAGGATCCACTGATGGTAAATGACCTGTCTTGTGAAAAATGTCGTTTTGTCGTTTTGAATAAGATCCTAATCAAAACGAGTTGCTCAAATAAAGAGATTGATGTTCGATAAAATCCTGTGATGTTATTGTTGAAGAGATGTCTGTCCTTAGGAATATTCTTCCTGGGGAAAAGGGTGCAAAATAAATGCACACTTAATCCACGTTCATCATGTGATTGCCGAAGACCGAAGTTCAAATCAGGAAATAACTGAAGAGAAGCTGTCAAGCAAGACTCGACCATTGAGGTATGAACTCAAATGGAATTGTACTAAAATAACCGTCTTCCATGAGGGTTGAACTTCATGGGGAAAATGAAACATTGTGCTCTTTTTTCCTAGGGACGAATCTAATTGGAAGGATAAGACACACCCATACACCTAGGGATAACTATAGTCGAAGCGGTAGACTAAAAACACATAAAAAGAATGCGGACAATGCACATGCCATGCTGTCTACTTATATGCTATGCGTATGCCGACGAATTGGGAGAAACGAAATAAACGCCTCAAGCGAACGGGTACTCAAGCAAAATCCCTGCAGATGCCTTATCTCCTGCAAAGAAAGTCTTCGAACAGAGGCAACCTTCGTGCCTGGATAAGATAAGTCCGCTTGCCCTAGAGAATCACATAACTTTGCTATTTTTCCCGGACGAAATAAGCGTCCCCGGTCATCCTTTTGTTATTCATATATCAAGTAGAACAAATTTTGAAAAGGTTTTAAATCAATTAAGATTTTGCTATCAAGATCACAGATTTATGGTAAATGAAAAACTTTTTATTAAACGGCGGTCAGCGGAAAAGCGTGACCCGATATTACAGTGTTGGAAAATGATAGCGATTACATAAAGGGAATAATGTCCTGCTTCTCCTAAACAAAGTACTTCTTGACAGCGTCCGCATTCACGGGGCGAGTGATCTCTTCTCCATCCATTGTTGCTAACATCAAAGCGCCTCCTGTCAAAACCCTTTTGACTACATATGGTCCATCATAATTCGGGGCCCATTTTCCTCTGATGTCAGTGAGGAAAGACTGGATTTTCTTGAGCACAAGGTCACCTTCGTTGAATGCCCGGGGTCGAACTTTCTTGTCAAATGCCCTCTTCATCTTCTGCTGATATAACTGCCCATGGCATAGTGCAGCCATCCTCTTTTCTTCGATTAAGTTCAACTGATCATATCTATTCTGACACCATTCAGCTTCTGATAACCTTGCCTCCATCAAGATCCTCATAGAAGGAATCTCAACTTCTATCGGGAGCACCGCTTCCATACCGTAAACAAGTGAAAATGGAGTTGCCCCAGTCGATGTGCGTACCATTGTACGATATCCATGTAAGGCGAATGGGAGCATTTCGTGCCAATCTTTGTAAGTAACAACCATTTTCTGAATGATCTTCTTAATGTTTTTGTTGGCGGCTTCAACAGCCCCGTTCA
Organism: Lathyrus sativus; assembly: GCA_963859935.3. NCBI lineage: Eukaryota > Viridiplantae > Streptophyta > Magnoliopsida > Fabales > Fabaceae > Lathyrus > Lathyrus sativus. The sequence goes on along the minus strand of CAWUDS030001647.1, from coordinate 109,026 downwards.
TCTTTGGTCTGTAAGGAGAAGAATTGTGATGCTCGATCTTGAATTCTTCACACAGCTCTTTCATCATCTTGTTATTCAGATTGGAACCATTGTCTGTAATAATTCTGCTTGGCACACCATATCGACAAATAAGCTGATTCTTGATAAATTTGACAACCACATGTCGGGTTACATTAGCATAGGAAGCCGCTTCGACCCACTTGGTAAAATAATCAATGGCTACCAGGATGAAACGGTGCCCATTAGATGCTTTAGGCTCTATCATTCCAATCATATCAATTCCCCACATGGAGAATGGCCACGGTGATGAGATAACATTCAACAAAGTCGAAGGCACGTGAATTTTATCTGCGTAAATCTGGCACTTGTGACACTTTCTAGCAAACTTGTAACAACCTGACTCCATTGTGATCCAATAATAACCAGCCCTTAAAAGCTTTTTAGCCATAGCATGTCCGTTGGCATGCGTGCCAAAAGACCCTTCGTGAATTTCTGACATTAATGTATCCGCTTCTTGTTTGTCAACACATCTCAGCAAGACCATGTCAAAATTACGTTTGTACAACACATTGTTACTCAGAAGAAAATTTCCGGCCAACCTTCTCAAAGTTTTCTTGTCTTTGTTGGAAGCTCCCAGAGGATATTCTTGAGTTCTAAGAAACACTTCGATGTCATAGTACCAGGGTTTACCATCCTCAACTCCTTCGACAGCAAAGATGTAGGCAGGTCTATCGAGACGTTTCACTTCAATCCGAGGACACTCGTTCCAAAAGTTCACCACGATCATCGAGGCCAAAGTTGCCAACGCATCTGCCATTCTGTTCTCGTCACGAGGGATATGATGAAACTCAACCCTATCAAAGAATGGTAATAACCTCGTAGCATAATCCCTGTATGGGACCAGATTACCATGTCGAGTTATCCATTCACCAGTGATTTGGTTGATCACCACTGCAGAATCGCCAAACACATCTAAATTCTTAATTCTCAAGTCAATTGCTTCTTCAAGACCCATAATACATGCTTCGTACTCAGCCTCGTTATTAGTACACTGGAATGTTAATCTGGAGGTAAATGGGAAATGAGTCCCTTGAGGAGTCACAATAACAGCACCTATCCCTTTTCCATGAGCGTTGACAGCTCCATCAAAGATTAAACCCCATTGAGAACCTGGCTCTGGTCCATCACCATGTATAGGTTCTTCACAGTCTTTCATCTTCAAGAACATAACATCTTCATCAGGAAAGTCATCGCTGGAAGGTTGATGATCCAAAATGGGTTGGTGATCCAGATGATCAGCCAAAATACTTCCTATAACAGCTTTCTGAGTATGGTACTCGATATCATATTCAGACAATAACATCTGCCATCTAGCGATTCTCCCGGTTAAAGCGGGCTTCTCGAAAATATATTTGATAGGATCCATCTTAGAGACTAACCAAGTAGTGTGATTCAACATATACTGGCGCAAACGCTTGGCGGCCCACGCCAAAGCGCAACAAGTCTTCTCTAACATAGTGTACCTTGTTTCACAATCAGTAAACTTCTTGCTCAAGTAATAAGTAACATGATCCTGCTTTCCTGCTTCATCTCGCTGACCTAGTACACAACCCATCGAATCTTCTAAAACGGTCAAATACATAATCAAAGGTCGTCCTTCAACTGGCGGTATCAGGATAGGAGGTTCAAGCAAGTACTCTTTGATGCTATCAAAAGCTTTTTGACAGTCTTTAGTCCAAACATATCCTTGTTCTTTCCTCAGAAGCTTAAAAATAGGCTTACATGTAGCGGTCATATTGGATATAAACCTGGAGATATAATTCAGACGTCCCAAGAATCCTCTAACTTGCTTCTCGGTGGCAGGAGCTGGCATTTCTCGGATAGCTTTCACTTTGTCAGGGTCTACTTCAATCCCTCTTTGACTGACAATGAAACCTAATAGTTTCCCTAATCGTACTCCAAATGTGCACTTGTTGGGGTTCAAACAGAGCTTGTATTCCCTCAAACGACCAAACAGCTTAGCCAGGTGTTTAACATGGTCATCCTCGGTCTTCGACTTAGCTATCATATCGTCTACGTACACCTCGATCTCCTTGTGCATCATGTCATGGAACAAAGTAGTCATAGCTCTCTGATATGTTGCCCCTGCATTCTTTAATCCAAACGGCATAACTTTGTAACAAAAGGTGCCCCAGGGCGTTATGAATGACGTCTTTTCTCTATCCTCGAGAGCCATTCTAATCTGGTTGTAACCTGAAAAACCATCCATGAAGGAGAAAACTTCATATCTCGCAGTATTGTCTACCAAGATGTCAATGTGAGGTAATGGGAAATCATCTTTCGGACTGGCTTTATTCAAGTCTCTGTAGTCTACACACATGCAAACTTTACCATCCTTCTTCGGAACAGGTACAATGTTAGCCAACCATAGTGGATACTCGGCAGTAACAAGGAAACCTGCATCGATCTGTTTCTGTACCTCTTCCTTAATCTTTAGAGCCATGTCAGGTCTAGTCCTTCTGAGCTTCTGTTTTATCGGCGGGCACTCTGGCTTTAACGACAAATGATGTTCGACTATAATTGTGTCCAATCCGGGCATGTCTTGATACGACCAAGCAAACACATCGACAAACTCTCCAAGCAAATCAATCAGTTGTTTCTTCACATCGGGTTTGAGCAGAGCTCCAATTTTCACTTCTCTACGGATTTCTTCTGATCCCAAGTTGACTACTTCCACCGGCTCTTGATGAGATTGGATAGCTTTTTCCTCTTTCTCAAGCAGTCTGGAGATTTCTTCTGGGATGCCATCTTCTTCGTCCTCAGCTTCGTACACAGGAAACTCAAAATTCGGAGAAGGTAGTGGATCATTATTCCCAGTTTGTAATTTACGTGGCAATCTGCGCAAGTGATGTGACTTTAAATAAATTTTTGTTTTGTCAGGTGGAAAGTGTGTGTACGCGAGATGCTACTTATTATTTTCCAACATCGTGAATAAAAATTTAAAAAACAGATGTAAATGAAAGTAATTTATTGATGATAGCAAAACCGAAAAGACACGCCCAGCAAGGTCACCTTTGCCTTGGGCAGAGCAAAGGGAATTATTAAAAAGAATGCCCTAATAAATGCAGTTTTGCCTTGAGCAGAGCGAAAATTTTAAACAAATGCTTTACTTAGATATATGAATGGTGGTAGGAGCTTCAACCACACTCCAATTCTTGACCACGACACCCGGAGTCACAAAGTCTGGGATGTCTTCATCTGGCTCTTCCTCGGTGATGGCATATACTCCAAAGGTATAGTCAAATTCGTCCGAAACATAGCCTGGGTCTTCCATATAGGACTCATAGTCTTCGTAAGGAATGGAGGACCTGGCGGAACCATTTGATATGTAGCCTTCAAGTTCGTCCTCCGACACAACATTGATCTGAGGATGATGGACAACTCCTCCACTATGGAACACTTCATTGATCAGCGGGAACCCTTGACCTTTGGTGGTTTGTTAAGCGGAACTGCTGGTGAAACCAAAACCTTCTTTGTTTTTGTTCTCTGGCAGAGACAACACCCTTCCCCACATTGTTTGGTGACCACTGTTCACTACTCGCTGTGCGTCTTTGAATGATGACATGGAAGCTTGAGACTTCTGGGCATCCCCACCCACAATAGACAGAGCTTGAAATTGCGTGCCAACCTCTTCCTCGGCTTCGACATATGAAAATGATGATAAGTGACTTACCACCAGAGCTCTCTCTCCACAAACTGTAACTATCTTCCCTTCAAAAACATATTTCAACTTTTGATGCAGGGTAGAAGTGACCGCTCCAGCTTCATGTATCCATGGCCTCCCTAGTAAACAGCTATAGGCAGCACGAATGTCCATGACTTGAAATGGGATCATAAAACTCTGTAATCCAATAGTCATGGGCAAATCAACCTCACCAATTACTATTTTCCTTGACCCATCGAAAGCTTTGACAATAACTCGACTTGGCCTCATCGGTGGTCCCTGATATGATAGCTTAGACAGAGTAGTTCTAGGCATTACATTTAAGGATGATCCAGTATCAACCAGCACACTAGACAGAGAGTCATTTCCACAGTTCACGGAAATATGCAGAGCCATGTTATGTCTCCTTCCCTCTTCTGGGAGATCGTCTTCGTTGAAACCGGGATTATCACTTGAAGTAATAATGCCAATTATGTTGTCAAATTGTTCCATAGTCACATCCTGCTCGACATAGGCTTGTTCCAAAATCTTCTGAAGCGCTTCTCTATGAGCCTCAGAACTCATCAGCAATTGTAGTATAGAAATCTTCGATGGGGTTTGTAGAAGCTGATCTGCAACCTTATATTCACTTCTTTTGATTACCTTCAAACATTCATCAGAGTTGGATAAATTAGACCCACCAGATTGCCCCACAGTTGGGTCTTTTGAGCCTGATGGTTCGGACGAAGCTTCTTTTTCTTTCGGTGGCACAGTCGGGTAGACTCGACCGCTTCTTGTCACTCTACTGACATCTGCAATACTAACGACCGAGGGTACAGTGGGCAAAGGTACTTCTTTCCCATCCTCCAACATAGTAGCATTGTATCTGTAAGGAATGGCCTTACTAGAGGTATAAGGGACGGGTCCAGGCACATTGATCACTAAAGGAGTAACGGTTGGTTTCTTGCTATTGTAAATAATCTCTATACGTTCCACTTCCTTAAAGTGGGGCACGATGACACAAACCTCTTCGGCCTCTTCACTGGAAACTTCTTGACCATCACTTTCCCAACAATCTTCAATCATATTGACGGAGGGCGAACCATGTGGTGGTAATGGATTCTTTTGTACATTAGGGTCGGAATCCCTAAAAGACAAGATTCCATTTTTTATGAGCCTCTGGACATCCATCTTCAAACCGAAACAACTCTCAATATCATGTCCTGAAGCACCCTGATGGTAAGGACAAAACTTATCAGCACTATAAGAAGGGGGAGGATTCGTGGGAACCGGAGGTGGAGCTCTCGTCTGAATATGACCTTTTTTAATCAAAGCGGGAAATAGATCAGCATATGTCATTGGAATCGGATCAAAGTTTATCTTTCTATACACACGGCCCTGATTGCTGGGTGGCCAATTCTGCTGAGGATACTGTGGACTCTGCTGAAGTTGGGGTTGTTGAGCAATGGGAGACTGAGCTTGCTGATAGGGTTGCGGAGACTGTAGCTGATAAGCCGGAGCATTAAACACTGGCGATACCGCTGCAACTTGATGTGGTGGCATGTACCTCTTTCTGAATTGTCCCTTTTGAATGGCATTCACACCTTGTTCCTTTTTCTTCACAAAACTGCTCCCATACCTCTTAGGAGCGCTCTCTTCCTTGGTCAATCTTCCTTCGCGAACACCTTCTTCTAAACGCATTCCCATATTGACCATTTCAGTAAAGTCACTGGGCGCGTTGGCTACCATCTTCTTATAAAAGAAAGGACCCAGGGTCTTCAGAAAAATTGTGGTCATCTCTTTTTCTTCTAAAGGTGGTGTTACTTGTGCGGCCAACTCGCGCCAACGCTGAGCATATTCTTTGAAATTCTCCTTATCTTTCTGTGCCATTGCTCTCAACTGATCTCGGTCGGGTGCCATGTCCACATTGTACTTATACTTCTTGACAAAGGCTCCTCCTAGATCATTGAAAGTTCGAATCTTCGTATTATCCAACCCCATATACCACTTGAGTGCGGCGCCTGTCAAACTGTCTTGAAAATAGTGAATGAGCAGTTGATCGTTATCAGTTTGGGCGGACATCTTCCTGGCATACATAATGAGATGACTCTGAGGGCAGGTATTCCCCTTGTACTTTTCGAAATCAGGGACTTTGAACTTCGGTGGGACCTTAACGTTTGGCACCAAACACAGCTCAGAAGCACTCTTACCAAATAAGTCTTTTCCACGAAGGGCTCTCAACTCCTTTTGTATTTCGGAAAACTGATCTTGAAATCCATCTATCCTCTCTTCTAAGCCCACAGTCTCAGTTGGAGACCCATGTAGGATTGGTTCATCCAGAATATACGGAATAGCGTTCACCTGCGGAGATGCGGTAGTCATCACAGCAGAAACAACAGGAGTAGCTTGAACAGTGGTCACAACAGGGATTTCAGACACAGGCGGGCGGTAGCCGGCTGGAGTAAAATAAGGAGGCATCCCCCACGGGAAACCTTGAGGCATACTGTATGACACTTCAGCGACAGAAGATACCACTGGGATCGGTGTTGGTGTCACTTCAGATACGACAGTCCTTGGAACTTCTTGGTTGTTGATCGAGATTTGACTGGACAAAGCTTCCACTAGGCCACTCAGCTTCTCCAAACTTTCTTTCATACTTGCAACTTCATCACGGAGCACCCTGTTCTCTTGCTCTAGTTGATCCATCTTCTGACGTTGACTAGCTCGAGTGTTGTATCGGTGATTCAGCTTGTTCTGCGGAGATGAAGCAAGAGTGAGACCCTGGAATGCAAATGAATGCGATGCTTATGCAAATGAGTGTGAAACTTTCAAGAAACTCAATTATTCTGGTATTGTAACCTTGGAGAAAAAACTTATTTTATTTTGATGATTGAAGAATTACAAAAACGGAGTACTCTTTTAAGAGTTTATTACATTGAATCAAAAGCAAAAGAGAAGCTCGGAGATCTACTCCTTATGCTCCTTCTGTGCGCGAAGTTCTCTTTCCAACTGATTGATGTGTTCTTGCAACTCGGCCTTCTCTCTGATGAGTCGGTCAACACATTCCTTCCAAGCTATAGTATCTGGAGGAAGAGCATCACTAGTAACAGCACTTGAAGAGGCATGAGGAGAAAATAAATCTCCTTGCGCTTTTCTTTTCCTTGCGAGTTCAAATTCTGGCAGCCTCTGGGACTTCTCCTTCTCTACCTTAAGCGTAAAAAACTTGTTCTTCCAAGCGGCCTTCAATTTTCGAGCTTCATCCAAAGCAACCTTCAATTGATCTACTTCACTCACATCAAACCAATCTGGATCATGGAAGGCCAACACCATAGGTTCATGGAAAGGGAACGGCATTTTGAGGTCGAGAGCTCTTGCTCGCACCCAATGTAGGTATTCTTCAGAGACAACACAATTGGGGTATCCTAAAGCGGCTTTTCCTTCCTTGTTGATGTATTTCCATGAGTAAATTATGACGGTCTTCAGGTCTGGGTCTTCTCCTTCCTTGAGAAAGATTCCTTCTAATAGAGTCTGGTCAGGTACTTCAATCATGGGATGCCCAAATTGGAGACGGGCCAGAGCAGGGTTGTAACTTATGCATCCTTCTCTCGCAATGAGCGGTATGCTAGTAAAACCTCCGATGTTGTGGATCATACCTATACCTCCATACGTAGGATCGTACCACACAATGTCAGAGTGAGTAAGGGCCATGACTATCTCGGACCAACGAGGCGACTCCTCCTCTTCCCAAATAGACGGGTGCCGAGTTAGGCGAGCAATGAACCATGAATACAACAGAGCGGTACAACAAATGATGTGTCCTCCTCCATCTGCATTCTTCGAGTGGATCGAAAAGTATGTGTCTGCGAGCAAGGTAGGAACGAGGTTCTTGAGTATGAATAGTTTAATTGCGTCTATGCCGACAAAATCATCAACCTTTGGGAACCAGAAAATCCCATAAACCAACAGGGCAAAGGTGGCTTCCATGATAAGGACTTCTTTCCTTCCAGCATGGTAGCGAACTTTTTCAATCAAAAAGTCAGCAGGGAATCCAAGGACTCCTTCCTTGGTGGTTAGGTGCGCTTGCACATCTGCCAAACTGAGATGAGTGGCATTGGCAATTTCCTGATGACTGGGTGAGTCTTCCTGGCCGGTGAATACAGGACGGGCCGTTACGGGCATCCTCAGGAAATCAGAATACTCTTCCAACGTTGGCATTAACTGGTAATCTGGAAAAGTGAAACAGTGGTACAATGGATCGTAAAATTGAACGAGGGTCTCCAACAAACCTTCCTTCATCTTGAGTTCGAGAAAACGAAAGACTTCTCCATATTCTGCTGCGAAGGCGTATCGGTTCTCGATTAGATCAGCTAGCTCCCTCAAGCTTTCAATGTTAGGGCTCTGAAAAGTGTACTCCAAGACTTCTCTTTTGAAATCCATGGTTACAATACCTGAGAAATAAAATTGAGTTTCTTGAAATGAATAAAGAAAGAAAATGTAATGCAATATGAGTAGGACTTCATGGGATCCCCAGCTATTTATAAGCATTGTAATAAAAGAAAACGTTTTTTATTAATTTCAAAACGGAATACAAATAATTGCTTTTAAAAGTCCCAAGTAAAAGATAAATAAAAGCTAGTAAAGACGCTAAAGAAGTTTCGAATTTTGTTGCTTGAGCTACTCTTCTAGTTGCGTCTTCTCACGGATAAGGTTGTCCACAATTAGTTTCCAAATAGTGCATTGTGGGTCGGAGAAAAATAAATCCTCCATGACTTTCCTTTTCTTGCAGGGGAGTAACTCTTCATCCTTCAACTGTAGCTGCTTCTGAAGTTCATCCTTTTCTTTTTGAAGTTCAGCTTTCTGCCTTTGACAGTCATCATTTTCTGCCACTGCTACATAGTACTTGTTCTTCCAGGATTCTAGCTCATGTTGAGATTTCCTTAAGGACACTTCTAACTTCTCAGCTTCAGACATAAAGACATATGTGGGCTCTCTCCTTGGAGCTATGGGATCCTGACGGGAATAGGGCATTTTTAGCTTGATTGCCCTTTCTCTGACCCATCGAAGGTAGGGCTCTAAAGACACACAATTAAGCTTCCCAAGGCTTTCTTTCCCTTTCTTGTGCAAGTGGCTCCATGCAACTAAAACCTTGTCTAGGAGTTCCTGGTCTTCCCTAAAGAAAATATTCTCTACTTGGACACTCTTAGGCGGCTCCTTCAATGGAAATCCCAATTGTCGACGGGCTAAGACCGGATTGTAACTGATCCCTCCATTAAAACTGAGTAATGGTACATTAGCAAAGTCGCCACAACCATCAATAATCAAGGTTCCATCATATACTCGGTTGTACCAAATAATGTCCGAGTGGGTCAATGCCATAACTCTTGGAGACCAAAGCCCCCTATCGAGACTTAAAAAGGAAGTCGACCTCGGCAAGTGCGAAATAAACCACTTGTAGAGTAGGGGTACACAGCAGGTGATCATTCCTCCACCATAGAAGTTTCGGAGGTGTATAGAATGGTAAGCATTACCCAATAGAGTTGGTACTGGATTGTTCTTCAAAAAGATCTTAATTGCGTTGAGGTCGACGAACCCTTCAAAACTTGGGAACAAAAACACTCCATAAACAAGTAAGGCAAAGATCGCCTCGAATGGAGTCTTGTTCGTATAGTCGGCATAAAACATTGCTTTACTGATTAAGAACTTCGTAGTCAAACCAAAAATACCGCCTTTACTAATCAGATTTCCCTTGACGTCTGATACCTTTAGGCAAAGGGCCTTAGCAATTTCTCTTTCATCGGGGTCCTTTTCCAGGAAGGGGAAATGAGACTCTTCTAAGATGGGTAAACCAACCAAAAAGGAGTATTCTTCCAACGTAGGTAATAGTTGGAAGTCTGAAAACGTGAAACAGTGGTACAGTGGATCATAGAATTGCAATAAGGTGGACAAGAGTCCTTCGTCTACTTGTCGACTCAATAAGGATATCACCTTCCCATACTTGCTCTTGAATTTCTCTTGGTCTTCAATCAGGGTCACCAACTTCTTTAGGTCATCCAACTTGGGACTTTTAAAAGTGTATTTCAGAGTGTGTCTTCTATTGGGATCCATAATACCCTACAATGTTTACAAACAAAGGTAAATCCCATGAAGTCAAATGTAGTATGATGCTTTATGAATGCAACAAACACAAGTAGGCACATAAAAAGATAAACAAGCAAAGGGGATCCTAGGTTAGCAACGAGCATGGGGCAAAGGTATACCCATTCCCAAAGGATTTGAACTAAAGGTTGATTATACCTGCCGAACAAGGTTCTAATGAAGGTTCCCAAAGTCATTAGCCCATCTTTCGGATATTATCAACTTCCCAAGTACTCGGTGGTTAATAATATTCTCAAGAGAACTTCTTTTGAGTGTAGCATCGCGTAGCACTATTTTGGAGGTACCCCCTCATAGTCTCGTACTACGTCCTAATAAAGGCCAAAGTAGGGTTAAGGTAACTACGGTCCTCAATATCATAGGCTCCAACATCGAATGTAGTGCATGTTTTCACGATTAAAGACTCGTTCAACAATACATCTTTCGAGAGGGCCTCAATTGAGCGTGATTTTCAAGTCAGCTTGGTTGGGATTCTACCCCCTATAAGCCTCTTTGAACATATCACTATCCTATCTTAAGTTCACTTAAGTCCGGGTGTAGGACTTTGTCTCACCACTCAAAGGTATCAACCCAAAGGTAAGAAACAAACAAGTAAACAATTATACAAATAACAAATATATAAGCAATAAACAAGTAGAAACAAGATAGGGGAAACCCACAAAGAAGTTCCCCAGTGAAGTCGCCATTTCTGTCGCGGTGAAATTTGGATACCAAACTATTGATTAGTTTGAATCGTTATTAATTTGCAACCGAACTTTGATTTGTCCAAAGGAAGGGATAAAGATCGAAATTCCCACAATGCAATGCAAATGCAAGCTAGATTGTTTAGGTTCGGGGGTTGGTTAAACTTAGGGAAGGTACTAGCATCCTAAGTTTCTGTAGTACTCTACAGGAACCTCTTGTTTTATGTTTGTTTATTGCTAAGTGTTTATCTACTTAATGGTTGAAAGACCCTAGTGGTTTATTTCTAAGTATACTCGATAAGATGTCGCATCTTATGCCTACATATCCTTACGGGAGTGGAATCAGAGTACTTGTAGTTCCCCTAAAGGTTTTGAGGAGACCTTTGACTGTGGTCAAAGTTCCTACGGGTTTAGGGTAGTTGTTTTGATTGGGTTTAGGAGAAGAGACAAGTCTTCATTTTAAGGGAGAGATAACCACCACAAATGTAAGGGGGGGTTGTAGGAAAATGGTCTTTGCATCGTGTCGCTACTGCGAAAATCGGCGCCGGCTGAACAGAAGAGTCGCCACCGTGCGTTATTTATCCCACGGGAGGGAAAGGAAACGCTTAGAGTAAACCTCGCACAACACGGGAAAGGTATGGTCGTCGCAACCAAAACCTGGATTCGGGAGTCGGTTACGCAAGGGGAAGGTATTAGCACCCCTCACGTCCGTCGTACTCGACGGGATCCACGCTTGTTTTCGGGTATGGATTGTTATTCTATCTAAACTATAGGTCAAGGGTTAAAAAGAAAATAAAATGAAAATAAAAATGACTCGGCAAAGCATCGCACTTTATGCCTACGTATTCCCGCTTGGAACGAGAAATCAGAGTCAACGTAGTTCGCCTACCTACGGGAAAGGAGGAGAAGGTTGCTCGCTAGGATATCGCATCCTATGCCTACGTACTTCCACACAGCATGGAAGATCAGAGCAAACGTAGTTCGGGCCACGTACGACACAAGTCTGTCTTGGTTGATTTTATTCCTTCTGAAAAGGTTTTTCTGATTAGCAGTCCAAGCGGACAAAAATGACGTCTTGATGAGTTCACATTCTTTTACGGAAGAAGTGTCCTTTATTGTGTTTGAAATTTTATTGTATTTTTCTGTTTGTTTTGAGAAAGAAGAGACAGAACTCTAACCTACGGTTGCGAAGGGAATCAGACTAACCTATTGTTATCATGCATGGGTTAATACCTAGTGTCTATCATGCTCCTCTCTTGCACATAGAGAAACAGAGATCCTAAGGGAATAGACAGAAACAGAAACAATATCAGATATATATACAGTAAAGTGGTAAAATGCATGGATGCAACAATACAAGCGAGGCAAGGGAGTCCCACTCAACCTCGAACCTAGAAAACAATAGGCAAAAGTGAACAGGCTTCACTTTCAACCCAACAGGGTAAACAGCAAACAATACAGTCCAGAAAGGCAATCAATACATCAGCAATGAAATACAGCAAAAATAAACAGCATCAGCAGCTCTGAATCAACATCTGGCTTCAAGTAATCTCCAATCATTTACAGGCTTCAACAAGCATTAATCTCCATCTTCATAGCCTTCAGGCAAGGGCTTTGATCATCTGTCCTCCATCTGCAACGGCTTTTCTTCAAGTCTTAGGCTCTAGGATGAACATCAGTCAACCAGATGAGGTGAATGAATGTTAGACAGTTAATTACCTACCAAGGGTGGTTCATCAACTGTTAACATTAAACAGAAAGTTTCCTCTCAAAAGTTCTATCTTTCAAATATATTCACTGATCCTTCCAAAGGAAGGAGGTGGATATTTGAAAGAGACTTTGAATCATAGAGAAAGGATAGAGGCAAACAAAGCCATCTATGTTTGAGAAGCAAGCTTTCTAATCTAGATCTCTGCCTAGCTCCTAAACCCTAGTCTCCTCAGCAGCTGCCAACAAGAACCTCCTCTTCAACTCTAGCAATTGCTCTTCAATCTCTGGATCTCCAATGGTCTTCATCTCCTCAAGTCTTCAATCTCCCAAGTCCCCAGACAACCCCAATACCCACACAAGCAAGCAATAATCCCCAGAGGGCACACCACACCAGTCAATCAGATATACAGCATGTTAATAGCAGTAGGGGAATCCTGACTTTTCTAAGGGGATCTAATAACTACCCATAGCCCCTATAGTCCCATAGCTAACTAATCAAACCCTAAGTCCTAAGGGAAAAGAAACAAGCCTCCTAAGTCATCACCTAAAACCCTAATTTTATCCATGTTGTTCAAGCCTATATTAAGCACCTAAATTTAATTCTAAAAAATGGGAACTAAATTGAATCTACAAGTTTGATGTCTAAACTAAACAACCTAAAAAGAATGGATAAAAAATATGAAAGCATTTAATAGAACAAAAAATAACAAAATCATGCATGAAATGGAACTATATAAAATGTTATTTATTTAGAAAATATGGAAAAAATATCAAATAAAAAAATAAAATGCAATTTTTATTTTTATTATTTTCTAGACACCTTAAAGAAAAATATGCAAAAAGAATGAGTTAAAAATGATTATTTTGCTATTTATTATGAATTTTAGAAGATGCATGAAAAAATTAAAGAAAATAAAAGAAAATATAAAGAAATAAGATGGAGGGGTGAGAAAAGCAAGAAAACCAAGTTAAGCGCGTTGGGCCTATCAGAATGGGGGGTGTGAATAGCTCTCTGAGCCCAATCCCCCCCAATTAGTGAAACGGTGCGTTTGGGATTTCAAATTTTCCCACCAGATTGAAGCGTGAATCACAGCCGTTGGATACTCTCCCCAGGTCAAAAGTCCAACCTCCATCGTACGGCTCTCCACCCTTCTTCAACCTCCAGCGCCTAGGGTTTCAGCCATGCATTCCATACACGAAGGTTCCACTCACTCGTTCTCCATGCTTTCTTGATGAAAAATAAAAATTCCAAGCCCTAAAATACTCTACAAAACTCAAGGAATCCATGTCTAATCCTAGTTTTCCCTAACTCTCATTGCACACTCCAAACAGAGAGCACGAAATTCAGGGCACACCATGCTTGCCTGAGGTCAAAGTTGCCAGAACTCAAACCTGATGATCCACAGATATTCTACATGCTTGCCTCATTATTCTATGCTTCATCACATTGATTATAACTCAACACACAGCTTATTCTCGAAGCCAACAGAAATGGCAACCTGTCATGGATCTCCATGAATCTATCCCTAAACTTCAAGAATTGATCCTCTAGGGTTTCTAAACAAAATTATCCTAACCACATGATCTCTACCAGCCAGAATAGTGAGATTCGAAGAAGTTTACATACCTTGCACTTGATGATGGTGATGGTAGTTAGACCTCAATTCAACCTTTAATACTTGCTGAAAACGATCTCCAATGACTGAATATGCTTCTGTTTGCAATGATTTGTGCTTAATCCTTGTGAATCATGCTATTCCATCCTTCATGCAAGTTGGAGTTTCAAACTGAATCTCTTCACACAGCCACGAATTCTCTCCAATCTTTTGTGCCAATTACTCCATGATGATAGTAGATGATGATAGTGATAGAAATCAGAATGATAGAGGAAGTTTCAATGGGTTTTGGATGAAAGTGCAACTTGGAATGAAGAAGATAATAGGTATAATCCTTGATCAATTCAACCACTTCTTGATGTGAATCCTAGGGTTTGAATGATGATGATGATGATTCAATCCAAAGATGTGAGAATTTTGAGAGATTTGTAAGAGTTTGAGTATCTTATGGAAGAATAAGAAAATGGATGAAAATGGAGATTTTTGACAAATGGGAACACCAACCCTTGCATGAACCAGCTTGCATGAATATATAGGTTGCATTAGAACCTCCTAGAACATTGGAGAAATTTCCCTTACACTTTTCCCTTTCAATTTGGGTTATGTTACTTTCAATTCAAGCAACCATGGATAACTCACAAATTATGACCTAAGCTCAAAATTCCACTTTAGCCAATGTCTTTAGAATGCCTTTTCCATTCAAAATGACCTATAGTCTTGCATCATTTGGCCAAGATATGAAAAATATCATTTTTTAAGCCATTTTCCTTCATTAAATTCACCAATTTTGAAACCTTGTGCTATGGACATTTCCAATCTCTCATGGTCACCTTTCTAGGCTCAAAATGTCATTTGGAGCAAGTTTGATGTTGTAAGTTTTTCCATTTGAGTCCTCCTTGTATGAGTTTTGGACATAGGTTAAAATGACCTGTAATTCACAAATGACCAAAATACCCTTTGCTTGCCAAGACCATAAGTTGAGTTCCACACATCATATGAAGGCATACTATACCATTCTAGAAAGCTAAGACAATGAGGAACAATTCTTATGTTGACCAGAAATTCATTTGAAATCTCCTTGAGGGGTAAAAATTGCTTGGAAGTCAAGTCACTTTCACAGACAAAATTTCAGATACCTCAGATGACCTGTAACTTGCAAGGACCATAACTTGAGTTCTATAAATCTCCTTAATGTCTTCCACCACTCAAATCAAAGGTCTTGAGATCCTCTACAAGTTTCATGTTGGCCAAGGATCCATTTGAATCTTGCATTTTTACTTATCTTGCTTGGAAATTTGACCTAAACTAGGGGATTTTACAGAGAAACCCTAATTTAGAAACTCCTCCTCTCCTTGATTTCTCTTGAATTCTTCTTAGCACAACACCATATCTTTATTCTCCCTGTCAAATGATGGACCCCACATCTCTCCAGTAGCCCTTAATGCCTTTCAATCAGTCAATTGACCTAGGGTTGACCTAGGGTTGACCCAGATGAAACCCTAGTTGACTGTCTTCAACTGCAATTCTTGTGATCACCTCAACAACTTGTTTTCCTCCCCCAAATGACTTTCTAAGCCTCTCCTGATGTCTAGATGCCCTCCATGCCTTCCATTCACAGCTCACAACCCTCTTGTTGACCCTCAGATACCCTCAGATAGGGGATAGGCTCAAAGCTTGATCTGCTGAACTCTCTGCCCTCAAATTCTTTTCTGATGACTTGAATGAGATGGAATTAGGATAATATCCTCTTGATAGGCCTCTAGAGATGAGAATAATGATTGGTCCCTTGTTGAATGACTTGCTATGCTTATGCTATGCAGATGGTTAGTCTATGTACATGACTCTATATGTAAATGCTAATGATATTGAAACATAAACCAAGTGAATAAGGTTGGGCAAATTCTAGGGTGCAACACATCGTCTTAAGAAAAGGGATTAAGTACTCGGATTGTTTGACGAGTGTGCCTTTATCGCTCTTAAGGCAAAGTACCTACATGTTTGATTGTATTGTTGTGGGGGTGGAGATTATATCTCACTTAAGATGATTAACATTTATTCTCTATTGTGTTTGAAAAGTTGTATTGTTGGTTGTTTGTTTGTCTAAGTTGTAAAGATTAAGACAAGGTCCTTCCTATGGGGTAGGTCCTAAACTTAAATGATCAACTTGAATGGAATCAAGGATCGAAGGGAATATGATGCAAATGATGTGCAACTATACACAACGTTGAATTATGTGTAGGTTTTTCCTTTGGACGAAATGCAATGCGATAAAATAAGTTACGATAATGTAAATGTTGAAGATAAATTGCGAGTAAAGTAAAGGGCAAATAAGTAGACATACACGAACGCATGAAAGCACTAGGTGAGTGTGTGCTTTGTGGATAAATAGGAGCAGATAAGAATAAAGCGTACATACGCATGAAAGCGCTAAGTGAGTGTGTGAGTTGTGGATAAATATAAGCGGCAATAATAAAGCATACGCATGAAAAGCGCCAAGTGTACAAATGTAAGTGAATGTGAGGTGTAAGCGTGCGCGATGGATTATGTTATGATGTTGGTTTTAGGCGAATCGCTCGGTTTAAGAAGAGGTTGTATTACTGGTTGTCATTGTGATTGATTTAATCTATGAGAAAATTATATTTTTGGTGAATTTATATATTAGATTAGATGGAATAATTTTAAGATGAAAATTAATTAAATTTTTTTATGAGTTTTAAGAGAAAAGTTATATTATTTTAGTGAGATTTGTTTTAAGGGAAATGTCTTTAAAAGAAAGGTTTATTATTATTACCAAATGCTATTTAAATTATAAAAAAGTTTTCTTATTATAAAGGTTTTATAAAAAAAGGATCATGCAGTGAATAAAATAAAATAGTTGGTTTAAATTATGAAATGGATTTTTTATTATATAAGAGTTATTATTATTATAAAAAGTTCTTAATTATAAAACAAGAGATTGATTTTAAATTAAAAAAAATTATCATTACACTTCTAAGTTATTTAAAAAAGGAGTTTGAATAAACATTATGTTAGGGAAATAATAAGATAAAAAAGGTTGATTTAATTAATTGTAAAATGTTACTAGTTTTTTATTATATAAAAAAAGAGTCTAATTAAAATTAGATTAACTTGTTAATAAAATAAGAGAATTAATTATTAAAAGGTTAGTTATATTAAACGTTGATTATTAAGTTAATTAGGGCTGATTAAGGATGGATTGTGGTGTGTAAGTGTATGATGTGTGTGTTGCATACAAGATTAACAAATTACAGAATAATAAAAACAAATAAGTAAAAAACAAAAAAGAAAGACGGGAACCCTAGGTCCCGAATTAGCCCTCTTTCCCCGTCGATCGCGCCCCTCTCTTTCTCGTCTCCAATTGCCATCTCTACTCACCTTTCTTTTTTTTCAATCCCTTCCATGTCTCGAACCTGAAAACGAAGCAAGCAACATCAATAGTTTAAGATTGTGAAAAGAATAGGGTGTTACCGACAATGGATGACCGCAGTGGTGATGGCGACTGAAGCTTCACGGCGATTCACGTTTCGCGAAAGCTGCAGTTGATGGCAATCTGAGGTTCGCGGCGAGTGGTGGTGGAAAAATTTGAACAAATGAGTTTCTTACGAGCTTTAGGGTTTTCTGGTATCTATCGGTGTTCTCTTCTTCGTGTTCTTTTGATCCCTTTTTATAGACTTCAAAATAAAACGCATTTTCCTTCATTAAATTCACCAATTTTGAAACCTTGTGCTATGGACATTTCCAATCTCTCATGGTCACCTTTCTAGGCTCAAAATGTCATTTGGATCAAGTTTGATGTTGTAAGTTTTTCCATTTGAAGCCTCCTTGTATGAGTTTTGGACATAGGTTAAAATGACCTGTAATTCACAAATGACCAAAATACCCTTTGCTTGCCAAGACCATAAGTTGAGTTCCACACATCATATGAAGGCATACTATACCATTATAGAAAGCTAAGACAATGAGGAACAATTCTTATGTTTATCAGAAATTCATTTGAAATCTCCTTGAGGGGTAAAAATTGCTTGGAAGTCAAGTCACTTTCACAGACAAAATTTCAGATACCTCAGATGACCTGTAACTTGCAAGGACCATAACTTGAGTTCTATAAATCTCCTTAATGTCTTCCACCATTAAAATCAAAGGTCTTGAGATCCTCTACAAGTTTCATGTTGGCCAAGGATCCATTTGAAGCTTGCATTTTGACTTATCTTGCTTGGAAATTTGACCTAAACTAGAGGATTTTACAGAGAAACCCTAATTTAGAAACTCCTCCTCTCCTTGATTTCTCTTGAATTCTTCTTAGCACAACACCATATCCTTATTCTCCCTGTCAAATGATGGACCCCACATCTCTCCAGTAGCCCTTAATGCCTTTCAATCAGTCAATTGACCTAGGGTTGACCTAGGGTTGACCCAGACTGTCTTCAACTGTAATTCTTGTGATCACCTCAACAACTTGTTTTCCTCCCCCAAATGACTTTCTAAGCCTCTCCTGATGTCTAGATGCCCTCCATGCCTTCCATTCACAGCTCACAACCCTCTTGTTGACCCTCAGATACCCTCAGATAGGGGATAGGCTCAAAGCTTGATCTGCTGAACTCTCTGCCCTCAAATTCTTTTCTGATGACTTGAATGAGATGGAATTAGGATAATATCCTCTTGATAGGCCTCTAGAGATGAGAATAATGATTGGTCCCTTGTTGAATGACTTGCTATGCTTATGCTATGCAGATGGTTAGTCTATGTACATGACTCTATATGCAAATGCTAATGATATTGAAACATAAACCAAGTGAATAAGGTTGGGCAAATTCTAGGGTGCAACAGCTGCCCCTATTCAAGCGTCTTGGACCCGATTGGGTGAAGAGCCCGGAGCCTTCGGACATTCGCGGTACGAGACGGTTGAATACTAAGAACCCGGAAATTTGCCAACCGCAGAAATAAACTGCACCCCTGCTTGGGGTAACGACATCCACTGCCTGGATCTGACTGTTTGCAGCCGCTCACTGATCTCGTAACGACCACGCTGGGGATAACAGATTGCTTGCTAGTCCACATTAGGACTCTGTCTGTCATCAATACGAAGAAATCTCAACTAGAACCTGTCCACGTTAGGACTCCACTTGCTATTGACCCAGAAAAATCTCAGCAACTCCCCTGGGGGATATTCCAATAAATCGTCCATGTTAGGAATAGACTCTTCCACGTTAGGAATAACACCATCCACGTAAGGAATCATCTCTTCTGCATCTGTCCACGTCAGGACTAAACCTTTCATCTTTCCACGTCAGGAAGCAATCTTCTTTCCACATAAGGAAAACTATATCAATCTGTCCCCGTAAGGACCCCAATCTCACTCGACATGTCCGCGTCAGGCCTCCGATCTTTCCGCGTAAGGAATACAACTTTGGTTCTGAACCTGTCCACGTTAGGACTCACCTTTCCACGTAAGGAGTACATCATTCTTCCTCGTCAGGAATCAACTTTTCTTGAATCTGTCCACGTAAGGACCTCAATCTCTCCACGTAAGGAATCTATCTTCTTCTTCCACGTTAGGAATAACTCCTTTGATCTGTCCGCGTCAGGACTAAACTCTTCCATGTCAGGAATAATCTCTTTCTTTCCACGTCAGGAATCAATCTTGATATGTCCGCGTGAGGACTCAATCTTTCCACGTAAGGAAACCCATTTTTTCCACGTAAGGAATCTCGTCTTTCCACATTAGGAATATACTCGTCTTTCCACGTAAGGAACTGAAACCCCCTTTTTTTTTCACGTAAGGAATACACTCGTCCACGTCAGGACCCATCTTTCGTCTTGATTTGTCCACGTCAGGACTCAGGCACCTTCGGCCCGCTGGGGAAATAAAGCTTGTCCACGTCAGGACTCACACCTTCGTCTGATCTGTCCACGTCAGGACCCACGCTTCGCTAACACGAAAAAAAGATAACTGCTGAGAGTAAATGGTCCACGTCAGGACACCAACACAATGAGTAATCAGTTTTGTCAACGTCATGACTTGACATTCCACCAATTTCGAGAATCCGAATCTGCCCACGTTAGGACTAACACACTTCACTAACCCGGGGAAATAAACCTGTCCACGTTAGGACGCCCACTTCTGAAGAAATCCCGTCAATATAGGGATAAATTGTCCACGTCAGGACTTAATTCTTCATTGATCCCAACCCACAAACTTCTTTAGCACTGACATGGCAGCGACTTTGAGGCGGACTCTACTGGGGATATCTGGAAACCAAACTACCGGATGCCTGTTCTGATGACCGGAGGCAACTTCTGAACTTCTGATTCATGAAACCCCTTGATGACAAATACCTCTGCTTGGAAATAAAGAGAAATTTATCCTGGTAACTCTGTGGGGAATACTGCTGAAACTGACATTATCATTGAATATCTCATGCCGAGATCTTGAGTATTTGGTAGTTCATTTGAGCAAGAGCTCTCTCTACCTGAATTGCTAAAATACAGGAACTTGTTTCAGCAAAATAAATGCTGAAGATAATGCCAACTCCGCTGGGGATAGCCAGATGCTACAGAATTATTCCAGCAAAATAAATGCTGGAAGGGTGAAGTCGACTCAGCTGGGAAACTGGGAACTCAAACCAAACACCCTGTTGAGGTAAGCCCCTGCTGGGGAATAGCAGCTGTGCACGGTACGATTGGAGTTCTGCTGGAGAGCGAACTGATATTGCACAGTATCCATGACAAAATAACAGGACCCACCACCCACTCTGCTGGGGAAAATCTTGATCTTCGAGTTCCACTGGGAGGAAAGAACACTTGCTGAAAGGAGAGAACTCCGCTGGGGATGGGATGATTCTCTTGGGGAAAATTAACTGACTCCACTGGGGAAGAAACAAATGACCTTGCGGGGAAGGGAAACCGCCTGAATACAGCTCACCAATTTGGAAATATTAATCTTTTGAGGCTGAACCACCCTGCTTGAGATGAGGAATCCTTCCGGGGGACACCACACTACCTGCATGCAGCCTACGATCTTTGAATCGTCAATTCCGTAGAGGATGAACGAATTTGCTGGATAATCCTTTTGCACAAGCTACGACTAGCTGGAGAGTTCTATCCTTCTTCAGGAAGAACCTGCATGACCTGCATGAGGGCTGAGTCCTTAGTCATTGCAATCTTTTGATCATCTTCCTCGTACGGTCATGAAGCCTGCAACAACACAAACAAGACAAGACAAGCCTGTGCAACCAAACCAACTCAGGTTAGTGACGTTATTTTCAGTTAATTCAAAGCTTTAGCGACTGTTGGCAAGGGCCAGCGACGTTATACTCATGCTAGTTTCATCAAACTTAGGCGTTAATCATGCACAAAACAGTAAAGAACAGTGTCAAGTACTGAATAATGTATTTTATTGATCGGGCCCCTGAATGGGCAGAGTTTTGTACACGGGATGTAACTCCTGAAATGAGGAAGCTACACAAAGCAAATATACAAATATACGAGTATGCACAAGAAGCATAAATATTGACAACTTAAATTTGTACACATGTCGGCAACGGGATACAAATGAACATCACGAACTGATCCTCCCATGACTCGCCCGACCCTAATGCTTTCCCGGTATCCCTACTTCTGAAGAGATTGTATCCGATAACTGGCTCCTCAACTGTATTCTCCCGCATTGATGCTTATTGCAATTATCAAATTCGGACCGCAGTCATTTGCTTTTCAAATCCCTAACTTTTGCGTGAACCGCCCTTTACGGGTTTTCAGTTCACCGGGATACCCTTTTTTGCCGAAGCCGCCCAGTGTAGGTTTTCAACTTCGCGGGTGTACATTTTTTCAATTGTATCCCTAATTTTTGCCCGAACCTTTCATTCTGTTTTTGGTTCGCCGGGATGCCCCATTTTTGCCTGGACTCTCTTTTTCTGTCCAGCGGGTCTATTTTAAGCAAAGTATTTTTTAACTACGTCCGAATTCACAGGCGATGTGAAGTCTTCTCCGTCCATGGTGGACAACAACAACGCTCCTCCTGAAAAGACCTTCCTGACAACGTATGGCCCTTCGTAGTTGGGGGTCCACTTGCCCCTGTGATCTGCTTGCGGCGGGAGAATCCTTTTCAGCACAAGGTTGCCCGTCTGAAAGCTTCGCGGATGTATCTTCTTGTCGTACGCTTTCTTCATTCGGCTCTGGTACAAACGACCGTATGCTAGAGAAGCTAGCCTCTTCTCATCCATTAAGCTCAGTTGGTTCAATCTGTTTTTTACCCATTCTGCCTCGTCTAGTTGAACATCTCGCAATACCCTCAGAGAAGGGATCTCAACTTCCAATGGTAATACCGCTTCCATTCCGTATACCAACGAGAACGGAGTTGCCCCGGTTGATGTGCGTACCGTCGTACGATAACCGTGCAAAGCAAAGGGTAGCATCTCGTGCCAATCTTTATAGGTCACCACCATTTTCTGAACGATCTTCTTGATATTTTTATTGGTCGCCTCAACAGCGCCATTCATCTTGGGTCGGTAAGGGGAGGAGTTGTGATGTTCGATCTTGAAATTCTGACAGAGCTCCTTCATCATTTTGTTGTTCAGGTTTGAACCGTTGTCCGTGATTATCCGCTCGGGAATCCCATATCGGCAAATGATATCTCTCTTGATGAGCCTGGCCACCACTTGCTTTGTTACATTTGCATAAGACGCCGCTTCCACCCACTTGGTGAAATAATCGATTGCTACTAGGATGAACCGATGCCCGTTAGAAGCTGTCGGCTCGATCTTTCCAATCATATCGATTCCCCACATCGAGAATGGCCATGGTGATGACATCACATTCAGAGGACTCGGAGGCACATGGATCTTATCAGCATAGATTTGGCACTTGTGGCACTTCCTTGCGAACTTGAAACAGTCAGTTTCCATAGTCAGCCAAAAATAACCTGCCCGCAGCAGTTTTCTCGTCATAGCATGCCCGCCTGCATGCGTACCAAAGGTACCTTCGTGTATTTCCTCCATGAGCAGCTTTGCCTCTCTTTCGTCTACACAACGCAACAGCACCAAATCGTGGTTTCTTCTGTATAATACGCCATCCGGGTTCAAATAGAAATTGCCCGCTAACCTCCTGAGAGTCTTCTGATCTTGACTGGATGCCCCAGCCGGATACTCTTTATTCTTCAGGAAATTAAAGATATCGAAATACCATGGTTTGTCGTCAGATGCTTCATCAATAGCAAATACATAAGCTGGCCTGTCAAGCCGAGAGATAATGATTCTGGGAGCCTCGTTCCAAAAGTTGACTTTGTACATGGAAGACAAAGTGGCCAGGGCGTCATCCATTTGATTCTCTGCTCGCGGTACATGATGCAATTCAACCTTGTCGAAGAAAGGCAACAATCTCCTTGCATAATTCATGTAATGTATCAAATTGGGCTGACGTGTCTCCCATTCCCCTTTGATCTGATTCACTACCAGAGCTGAGTCCCCGTATACGTCTAAATTTTTGATTCGCAAATCGATGGCTTCTTCAAGCCCCATTATACAGGCTTCGTATTCGGCCTCATTATTGGTAACAGCAAAGGTCAGTCGGGCAGTAAACGGGATGTGCGACCCGTGTGGCGTAGTGATGATTGCCCCTATTCCGCTACCGTAAGCATTCACAGCTCCGTCAAATATCATCTTCCATTTGGAACCCAGCTCTGGTCCCTCGTCTGGCAACGGCTCTTCACAATCTTTCATCTTTAGGTACATGATATCCTCGTCAGGAAAATCAAACCTCATCGATTGGTACTCTTCAATAGGCTGCTCCGCCAGATACTCAGACAGCACACTCCCCTTTATAGCCTTCTGCGAGACGTATTGAATATCATATTCAGTCAAGACCATCTGCCAACGGGCAATTCTACCTGACAACGCCTGCTTTTCAAACACATATTTGATAGGATCCATCTTCGAGATGAGCATGGTTGTATGATTCAGCATGTACTGCCTCAAACGCTTGGCGGCCCAGGCTAGCGCGCAACAAGTTTTTTCCAGCATTGAATATCGAGATTCGCAGTCTGTAAATTTCTTACTCAGGTAATAGATCGCATGCTCTTTTCTCCCCGTCTCGTCGTGTTGACCGAGGACACAACCCATGCTTCCCTCAAGAACCGTCAAATACATTATCAAGGGTCTCCCTGCCACTGGGGGTATCAAAATAGGAGGCTCCTGCAGATACTGCTTTATTTTATCGAACGCCTTTTGACAATTTTCGTTCCACGTTACAGCCTGATCTTTCTTTAGCAGCTTGAATAATGGTTCACACGTGGCCGTTAGGTGAGATATGAACCGGGCGATGTAGTTCAAACTCCCTAAAAACCCGCGCACCTCTTTCTCTGTTTTAGGCGTCGGCATTTCTTGAATTGCTTTTATTTTAGCAGGATCGACCTCTATTCCTCTTTCGCTTACGATAAACCCCAGCAATTTACCCGATCTCATCCCGAAGGTGCATTTGTTAGGGTTCAGTCTCAGCCTGAACTTCCTAAGCCTTTTAAACAACTTCAGCAGATTCACCAGATGCTCTTCCTCCGTCTGGGATTTGGCAATCATATCGTCAACATAAACTTCGATCTCTTTATGCATCATGTCATGGAAAAGAGTCGTCATCGCACGCTGATATGTGGCCCCAGCATTTTTCAAACCAAAGGGCATCACTTTGTAGCAAAATGTTCCCCAAGGCGTTATGAAAGTGGTTTTCTCCATATCCTCTGGCGCCATTTTAATCTGATTATAGCCTGAAAAGCCATCCATGAAGGAGAATACGGAGTATTGAGCAGTATTATCAACTAACACGTCAATGTGAGGAAGTGGAAAATCGTCTTTTGGGCTTGCTTTATTCAAATCTCTATAATCTACGCACATTCGAACCTTGCCGTCTTTCTTTGGCACTGGTACGATGTTGGCAACCCATGAGGGATACTTTGTCACAGCCAGGAAACCAGCGTCCCACTGTTTTTGGACTTCCTCCTTGATCTTCATTGCCATATCTGGTCGAGTTCTGCGAAGCTTTTGTTTGACCGGCGGGCAATCTTCTTTCAGTGGCAGGCGATGCACAACCATGTCTGTATCGAGCCCCGGCATATCTTCATACGACCAAGCGAATACATCACTATATTCTCGGAGCATTTCAACCAGTCTTCGCTTGACATCACTCTGCAGTGCGGCTCCGATACAAATATTCCTCTCAACCCCCTTTGACCCCAAGTTGATAATTTTGATGACCTCATCATGAGGCATAATGGCTCTTTCCTCTTGCCTCACCAACCAAGACAGTTCTTCAGGAACGTCACTATCTTCGACAACCTCTTCTTCAGCCTGAAACACCGGGTGCTCAAAGTCGGGACGAGTCATAGGTGGTTCAAGGATGTCATCTGAAAATGTTATCCTGCAAAAGGAACGGTTAAGCGCTTCAAAATGCGTATAAAGCGAACGACCACGTTGCCATTTTATTGAAAAATATAAAACAAGAAAGACAGGGATTACAGTATTTGCACATGAAAAAACGCCATTTATTCAATGATTAACACGCAATGTTTATAACAACACAGCCCTAAGCAAATCCTGATGCCCCGGGCAAGACATCAGATTATTCAACAATTAATAAAGCAAAGCATTACTGTTTAAAAGTCACAGGAACAAGCTCCTGAATAGACCAGTTGCACAGTCCTTGTCCTGGCGTGCTTGGCTGAATCCAGGCATCCATATCACAGTCGCTGTCTCCTTCATCAGACTCCGAAGCAGCATTGACGGTTTCGTGGCATACTCCACTGGCAGAGATGGTGATTGGCCTTCTGAAACGGGGTGCCCCCACGGAAGGAGTTGAGGACGACGGTTGGTATCCCAGCCCGAACCGGTCCATCTTCACAGGAATGTCCAGCACTTTGCCCCAGCCCTTTGCTTCTCCTGCTTCTACTAGAGCTTGAGCTTCTTTATACGATGAGACGGCTATCTCTGGCACTTTGCTAGGCCCGGGACCTTTGTCCTTGATGCACAAACCTTCGAACACCTAGCAGGGTGTTTCGTGGATCTCTCCGTCGACCTCCACATATTTAAATGACGACAGATGGCTGACCAGGATGTCCTCCTCTCCGCACACGGTGACTACGCTGTCTCCGACCATATATTTTAACTTCTGATGCAGGGTGGACGTGACTGCCCCTGCCCCATGAATCCAAGGTCTTCCGAGCAGGCAGCTATACGCAGGCTGTATATCCATGATATAAAACTCAGTTGCAAACACCTCCGGCCCTACTTGCAGGGGCAATGTTATCGATCCAAAGACTGTTCTTCGCGTGCCATCAAATGCTCTAACTACCAAGTCACTGGGCGTGCACAGGATTCCTCTAACATCCAACTTCATCATTGCCTTCTTGGGCAGCACATTCAAAGATGACCCGGTGTCAACCAAGACGTGTGACATTACTGATCCTCTACACTCAACAGATACGTGTAGTGCCATATTATGATCTCTCCCTTTCGGAGTCAAGTCAAAATCAGTAAATCCCAGACTGTGGCCTGCATTCACATGTGCCAACACTCCTTCTAGCTGATTTACGGAGACGTCTTGGGGTACAAAAGAAGTGTCCAGGACCTTCAGCAAAGCATTTCTGTGGGCTTCCGAACACAACAGCAATGACAGGATAGATATTTTGGACGGCGTCTGCTGCAGATGCTCCACAATCTTATAATCACTTTTCCGAATCAAGCGCATGAACTCTTCTACTTCTTTCGATGCCGATTCTTTGTCACTTGCTTGTACCGGAACATTCTCAACTGCTTTCCCTTTTCCTTTCGCTAGTCTTTCGGCCTCCACTTCGGGGGATATAAAGATCCTACCACTCCTCGTCATACCTCCCGAACCAACAACGTTATCCACAGTCTCGGCTGGCTGCTTACCAACATCAATCTTTATCCCGTCACAATACACCTCCAACCCATATGACCACGGGACTGCTTTTGTATTCTCGTACGGGATCGGTCCGGCCTTAGTTATGGTGATCGGTGGTCGCTGGACCGGTGCTGCAATAGTGATTGTCTTTCGAGGAATCGTTACAGTGGCCACATCACTCTGATCATCTGCTACTGCCCCTGCGGGCTCTTCAGTCGCTGCTCGGTCAAACTGCAATGTGCCTCCATCAATTAAAGCCTGGATACCTTTCTTCAAGTCATCACACCCCCCAGCTAGGGTCCAGCATTCTAAGCAATACTCGTCACATCCGGGAAAAACACCCCCTTGCAACAATCTGCTTTTTATCTCGCTCAGCGGCGTCTTTAAATCGTCGACATTCATAACCAGATTCAACCCTTCCTCAGTCAGAATGGCGTTGGCCCCATGATTAGGCATGGGTTTCTGCACTATATTCGGACCTGCCGTTCCGAAGTTGATAGTCTTATTGTCCAAAAGGTCCTGCACAACATGCTTAAAAGCGTGGCAACCCTCTATATCGTGACCCGGAGCCCCAGAATGAAACTCACAGTGCCTGCTTGCATCGTAACCAAACGGGGGAGCTCCCGTTATCGGTGCCAGAGTTCTTTTCTCTACCAGGTTCAATCCCAACAATGTCTGTAATAAATCGGCATAGGTTGAGGGAGGCTTCTCAAACACTCTTCTCGGTTTACCACCCTGGAATCTTCGCTGTGCCTGCTGTGCCCCCTGCTGAGGCTGCTGCTGCTGCATTGGCTGTTGCTGAACCGGTGGTTGTTGCTGGAGTGGCTGTTGTTGATACAGGATAGTAACACTCGCCACCTGCTGCGGCTGACGATATTGACCTCGTCCCCTGCCTCGGCCTCGGCCTCCAAATACTGCGCTTGCCTCGCCCTGACGGCGCCCACCATAAGCTTTCCTATTACTGCCAGATGCAGTTGATTCCTCAGCCTGGAACTTTCCTTGCTTGATGTTACGTTCAATCTTTTCCCCCATCAGAATTAGGTCTGAAAAACTGGCCAGAGACGTATGAAACAGCATATCATGAAACAGCCCTGTGAATGTGCCAACAAACATGTCATTCATTTCCTTATCTTCTACTGGAGGACGGACCCTGGCAGCCATATCGCGCCACCTTTGCGCGTACTCTTTAAAACTCTCCCCCTTCTTCTGCGACAGCCCCGCCAACTGGACCCGATTGGGTGCCAAGTCGCTGTTATACTTGTAGTGAGCTACAAATGCCTCTGCTAATTGCTTCCATGTCTTGATATCAGTTGGCTCCAGCCCCATGTACCACTCTAGGGAAGGACCCGACAGACTATCCTGAAAGAAATGCATTAGCATTCTTTCATCAGTTGAGTATGCAGACATCTTTCTGTAATAGGCTCGCACATGCACTTTTGGACATGTGTCTCCTTTGTACTTGTCAAACGCAGGAGCTTTGAATTTGATTGGCACCCTCAAGCCAGGTACCAACCCCATTGTTGCCATGTCCAAACCCACAGCACTTTGGTTTAGGACTCCCCTCATTTGCTCCTCCAGCATTCTGATCTTCTGGGAATCATCCATCGGCCCTTCGAAACCTCTGCCGGAGAAAGCGTCCTCCTGCTGATCCTCTTGCCACATACCGTTTCCAACTCCATATCCATCATATCCATTATTACGTCCAGTTCTGATCTGATTCATCCCCGGACCTCGGCCTCTGTTGTCGTACCCTTGAACACCTCCAGCAGGGCCAAAAGCCATAAACCCTGCGACGTTTCCATTTCCAAAGCCTCCGTGGCCCTGATTGGCCACACCATAACCATCTTGCCCAAAGCCTTGAGCATTAAAGCCATACTTGCCAGTGTTATCGAATCCCTGATCGTTGAATCCGAATCCAGTATTGACAAAGCCGTTGCCGCCTAGATTATCTCCCAAATTGACATCACCCAGCCCAACATTATGGATAGCAGTCTCATTTCCAACTCCGACGTTACCATTTGCAGCAGCGGTAGCGTTGTTGACATTAGCAGCAGGTGTATTGATTACAGGCGGAGCCACTGGCGTGGGAGTACCGTCTCCATGAACAGTATCGACCCGTACGGACTGATGATCTTCATTACCGTGACCAGCATTTCGAGCCAACAGAGGCTGGACCATGGCCTGCAAATTCTCCTGCCCTTTCGCAATAGCTTCCATGGTCTGCATAAAGAGAGCGAGCTTCTCGCGCACGTCTTGCATCTCGTTCTGCATTTGATCCATGATTCTTCGGCAGTTGGTGCGGGTAGAATAGCGGTGCGGGTGTTGACCTGCAATCCTGGAAAGTACCTGTTGAAAAGCAGTAAATAAGACACTTACTCGAAGATTACCTGTAATGCAATATGAATATGAATGCAATGCAATGTGTCTGTGCTTTAGGGAAATTCATTCCCCCAGTTCTAGTGTGAAGGTGCCTGTGCAGTGACAGTGTTGACAACAGGAATATTGGAGCCGAATCATAGAAAGCCTTATATATTGCTGAGAAACCCGAATACAATGTCGCTGAAAGTACGATAAGAAGGCATGACCTCAACCAACAATCCTGGTGATGGTCAGCACTTATGCAAGTAAAGCATACAAGTTACTACAAGTTACTACATGAAATGATCAAATCCTCCCGAAAGTCTGGTACTCTTCTATCAACTTCTTGGTCTCTGGGTGACTTGGTCGATCAAGCAGCCCTTCAACAAGTTGGTTTCTCCTCTTAAGAACACGGCGCACGTCTTCAGCAGTTTCTTCCCATGTTGCTTCTCCGAAGCAATCTTCTAGCTTTCGCTTCTGAGACACCGCTTCATCTCTGGATTTGATTGCCTTGTTCAGTGCATGCTGGACACTATACCGGGTCATCACTTCTTCCTCACACTTCTTGATGCTAGACTTCAACTTCTCTTCGAGGTCGGAGATTTGCTGTTTCAACTTATCTTCCCTCTTCTTATTATTGGTGAGTGTAGCATTCCAAGTTTTATTGCAAGAGGAGATTTCTCGGTGTGCTGCGTCGAGCGCCTTCTTTTTGGCTTCTAGCATGTCATGGGAGCTTCTGAACTCTTGCCCCAAACGTTCACGCTTTTTCTTTTCCTCAGTCAACTCAGCCCCTAACCTGTTTAATAGCTCGATTTGTTGTTGGAAAGAATATACGGCCTTGTTTTTCTCACTGCGTACTTGAGCTAGCTCTTGCTCTAACCCTTCGTTGATCTTCATCAAGGCTTCCTTTTCCTTCACAACTTGCTCGTAGACCTCCCTAGAAACAGTAGTTGTCTCTTCTGCCGGAATAGGAGCAATGACGGGTGCAGCTGGAAACGGCATTAACAGCTGACTTGCTCTTTCCTGGATCCAAACCTTGTAAGGGGCATAGGCTTGACAGTCATTCTTTCCTAACAACGGCTTCCCTCTGCGGTTAATACGCGTCCAGGCATGTTGCAACTTGGCTAATAACTCCCCCTTCACGTCACCTGTGAAGTACATAGATTCCTGTACTTCTTCCTCCTGAGGTGGATTCTTCAGCGCATATCCAAACTGACGAACGAATAGAGAAGGGTTGTAATTGATACATCCTTTTCTTCCTATCAGCGGCACATTAGGGTACCCAAAACAACTGAAGATGAGCTCAGATCCCAACAGGTCTCGATCAAACCATACAACGTCTTCGGAATATAGCCTCATCAGGCGCTCTGACCAACTGGCTGAGGTTGCACTGTCTACAAATGGTCCCTTCATGGGGAGATG
The DNA here is from genome assembly GCA_963859935.3 of Lathyrus sativus. NCBI lineage: Eukaryota > Viridiplantae > Streptophyta > Magnoliopsida > Fabales > Fabaceae > Lathyrus > Lathyrus sativus. Next base: position 78,454 of record CAWUDS030001647.1, on the reverse strand, counting down.
ACTTTTGAACCACATATTCAATAGAGGAGCACAGCAGTAAACAACTTTTCCCCTTCGGTTTTCGTTCTTATAGTGCAATGAATGATAGAAGTCTCCGATCAACGTTGGCACTGGGTTGCCTGCAGCAAACAGATAGAAAGCATCCAGATCTACAAAGTTGGGCAAGTTGGGAAACATCACAATTCCATAAATGCATAAAGCCAAAATAGCATTGAAAACCACCCAACAACCGTTCTTGGCGTACTCTTGAGCCTTGCCAACCAGAAAAGCTAGAGAGAAACCGGGAACCCCAAGCCAAGAAGTCACCAACAGCTCAGCAGCATTCATATGCAAGGCTTTGCCTAAATCCTCCAACTTGGGCTCAGCAGCAGAGTGAATAAAGGGAACCTTGTTCTGCACGGGAAGCTCGGTAAACTCCACATACTCCTCAATGGTGGGCTCTAGAATGAAGTCAGCAAGAGTAAAGCATCTCAATGCGGGGTCATAGAACTGCATCAAGGTGTATAGCCCGTTCATCTCATCAGCCGTGGGCTTGCAGACTAATCTCAGTAATCTCCCATGACTCATTCTAAAGCTTCTCCTAACCTCCTCATCAGCGAGAGATATCAGACCAAGCAAAGAAGCAATATCAGGTGAAGGCAGCTTATACGCAACTGTTTTCCTCAAACCAGCCATAGTCAATACTCAGAAGTCTGGGCACTAGAACCGGGGAATATGCAAATGCACCTGCAGCACAGACACATGTTAGTAAAATGCAAGTGACGATGGATATGCAGGCAATGCAATGCAAGTAACATGCAACAGGGACCAAAGTTGTAGCTGAATAGCCTGAACCCCATCAAGAAAGGTCTCAGATAGACCGTCCAGAAGTCATCAAACCCTGGTCTCAGATAGACCTAAAACAAAGCTCCAACACTGGTCTCTGACAGACCTCAAACCATAACTCCAACTGGTCTCTGGTAGACCTCAAATCACATCTCCAATTGGTCTCTGACAGACCTCAGAACACTCAAACTGGCCTCTGACAGACCTCAGAACACATCTCCAAATGGTCTCTGACAGACCTCCTAACTCTCCATAAATACCCAGGATCTCTGATCAAGAAATAACCGGTAGTCTGAAGGGCTAGTTACCTGCATAATCCCAAACCCTCTCACAGGTGGATGTCCTAGTAACTGACAAAGGTATGGCATCCTATGTGGTCGTCGGCGTCACAGACTTTCAGGGTTGATGATACGATTCCCAGAAGGAGTGGCATCATCAAATCCTGAAGAGGCCTCACTTAGCCAACTTCCAAATGATCGGTTCCCGGAGTCGACAATTCAGCTAACCAACAACCCCTTCGACCCAAAGGGTAGAAAAAGAAGCCAACCAGAAGAACCTCGTCCGAGTGTAGATTTCATGAGACACTAATGCAAGCAAAGCCGGCACGCGCCCACTACTTTCTACTCTAATTCTAGGTGCACTCAAGCCCAGGTCCGGCTTATCTCTCAATCATAGAACCACCCATCACCCCAATACAGCAATAATAACAATATATATATAATGCTGAAAATAAAGGTCAGAAATATACAATAACTCCATACAAAATCCTCGACGGGAAAACAAGCGCTAGGATTGACTCTCTCAAGGGACGTTGGATCCCAAACGCATAAGCACTATCGCAGTCCTTAGCAGCCAGGGGACGTTGGATCCCCAGCAGAGTCGCCAGCTGTCGCTACTGCGAAAATCGGCGCCGGCTGAACAGAAGAGTCGCCACCGTGCGTTATTTATCCCACGGGAGGGAAAGGAAACGCTCAGAGTAAACCTCGCACAACACGGGAAAGGTATGGTCGTCGCAACCAAAACCTGGATTCGGGAGTCGGTTACGCAAGGGGAAGGTATTAGCACCCCTCACGTCCGTCGTACTCGACGGGATCCACGCTTGTTTTCGGGTATGGATTGTTATTCTATCTAAACTATAGGTCAAGGGTTAAAAAGAAAATAAAATGAAAATAAAAATGACTCGGCAAAGCATCGCACTTTATGCCTACGTATTCCCGCTTGGAACGAGAAATCAGAGTCAACGTAGTTCGCCTACCTACGGGAAAGGAGGAGAAGGTTGCTCGCTAGGATATCGCATCCTATGCCTACGTACTTCCACACAGCATGGAAGATCAGAGCAAACGTAGTTCGGGCCACGTACGACACAAGTCTGTCTTGGTTGATTTTATTCCTTCTGAAAAGGTTTTTCTGATTAGCAGTCCAAGCGGACAAAAATGACGTCTTGATGAGTTCACATTCTTTTACGGAAGAAGTGTCCTTTATTGTGTTTGAAATTTTATTGTATTTTTCTGTTTGTTTTGAGAAAGAAGAGACAGAACTCTAACCTACGGTTGCGAAGGGAATCAGACTAACCTATTGTTATCATGCATGGGTTAAGACCTAGTGTCTATCATGCTCCTCTCTTGCACATAGAGAAACAGAGATCCTAAGGGAATAGACAGAAACAGAAACAATATCAGATATATATACAGTAAAGCGGTAAAATGCATGGATGCAACAATACAAGCGAGGCAAGGGAGTCCCACTCAACCTCGAACCTAGAAAACAATAGGCAAAAGTGAACAGGCTTCACTTTCAACCCAACAGGGTAAACAGCAAACAATACAGTCCAGAAAGCCAATCAATACATCAGCAATGAAATACAGCAAAAATAAACAGCATCAGCAGCTCTGAATCAACATCTGGCTTCAAGTAATCTCCAATCATTTACAGGCTTCAACAAGCATTAATCTCCATCTTCATAGCCTTCAGGCAAGGGCTTTGATCATCTGTCCTCCATCTGCAACGGCTTTTCTTCAAGTCTTAGGCTCTAGGATGAACATCAGTCAACCAGATGAGGTGAATGAATGTTAGACAGTTAATTACCTACCAAGGGTGGTTCATCAACTGTTAACATTAAACAGAAAGTTTTCTCTCAAAAGTTCTATCTTTCAAATATATTCACTGATCCTTCCAAAGGAAGGAGGTGGATATTTGAAAGAGACTTTGAATCATAGAGAAAGGATAGAGGCAAACAAAGCCATCTATGTTTGAGAAGCAAGCTTTCTAATCTAGATCTCTGCCTAGCTCCTAAACCCTAGTCTCCTCAGCAGCTGCCAACAAGAACCTCCTCTTCAACTCTGGCAATTGCTCTTCAATCTCTGGATCTCCAATGGTCTTCATCTCCTCAAGTCTTCAATCTCCCAAGTCCCCAGACAACCCCAATACCCACACAAGCAAGCAATAATCCCCAGAGGGCACACCACACCAGTCAATCAGATATACAGCATGTTAATAGCAGTAGGGGAATCCTGACTTTTCTAAGGGGATCTAATAACTACCCATAGCCCCTATAGTCCCATAGCTAACTAATCAAACCCTAAGTCCTAAGGGAAAAGAAACAAGCCTCCTAAGTCATCACCTAAAACCCTAATTTTATCCATGTTGTTCAAGCCTATATTAAGCACCTAAATTTAATTCTAAAAAATGGGAACTAAATTGAATCTACAAGTTTGATGTCTAAACTAAACAACCTAAAAAGAATGGATAAAAAATATGAAAGCATTTAATAGAACAAAAAATAACAAAATCATGCATGAAATGGAACTATATAAAATGTTATTTATTTAGAAAATATGGAAAAAATATCAAATAAAAAAATAAAATGCAATTTTTATTTTTATTATTTTCTAGACACCTTAAAGAAAAATATGCAAAAAGAATGAGTTAAAAATGATTATTTTGCTATTTATTATGAATTTTAGAAGATGCATGAAAAAATTAAAGAAAATAAAAGAAAATATAAAGAAATAAGATGGAGGGGTGAGAAAAGCAAGAAAACCAAGTTAAGCGCGTTGGGCCTATCAGAATGGGGGGTGCGAATAGCTCTCTGAGCCTAATCCCCCCCCCCCAATTAGTGAAACGGTGCGTTTGGGATTTCAAATTTTCCCACCAGATTGAAGCGTGAATCACAGCCGTTGGATACTCTCCCCAGGTCAAAAGTCCAACCTTCATCGTACGGCTCTCCACCCTTCTTCAACCTCCAGCACCTAGGGTTTCAGCCATGCATTCCATACACGAAGGTTCCACTCACTCGTTCTCCATGCTTTCTTGATGAAAAATAAAAATTCCAAGCCCTAAAATACTCTACAAAACTCAAGGAATCCATGTCTAATCCTAGTTTTCCCTAACTCTCATTGCACACTCCAAACAGAGAGCACGAAATTCAGGGCACACCATGCTTGCCTGAGGTCAAAGTTGCCAGAACTCAAACCTGATGATCCACAGATATTCTACATGCTTGCCTCATTATTCTATGCTTCATCACATTGATTATAACTCAACACACAGCTTATTCTCGAAGCCAACAGAAATGGCAACCTGTCATGGATCTCCATGAATCTATCCCTAAACTTCAAGAATTGATCCTCTAGGGTTTCTAAACAACATTATCCTAACCACATGATCTCTACCAGCCAGAATAGTGAGATTCGAAGAAGTTTACATACCTTGCACTTGATGATGGTGATGGTAGTTAGACCTCAATTCAACCATTGATACTTGCTGAAAACGATCTCCAATGACTGAATATGCTTCTGTTTGCAATGATTTGTGCTTAATCCTTGTGAATCATGCTATTCCATCCTTCATGCAAGTTGGAGTTTCAAACTGAATCTCTTCACACAGCCACGAATTCTCTCCAATCTTTTGTGCCAATTACTCCATGATGATAGTAGATGATGATAGTGATAGAAATCAGAATGATAGAGGAAGTTTCAATGGGTTTTGGATGAAAGTGCAACTTGGAATGAAGAAGATAATAGGTATAATCCTTGATCAATTCAACCACTTCTTGATGTGAATCCTAGGGTTTGAATGATGATGATGATGATTCAATCCAAAGATGTGAGAATTTTGAGAGATTTGTAAGAGTTTGAGTATCTTATGGAAGAATAAGAAAATGGATGAAAATGGAGATTTTTGACAAATGGGAACACCAACCCTTGCATGAACCAGCTTGCATGAATATATAGGTTGCATTAGAACCTCCTAGAACATTGGAGAAATTTCCCTTACACTTTTCCCTTTCAATTTGGGTTATGTTACTTTCAATTCAAGCAACCATGGATAACTCACAAATTATGACCTAAGCTCAAAATTCCACTTTAGCCAATGTCTTTAGAATGCCTTTTCCATTCAAAATGACCTATAGTCTTGCATCATTTGGCCAAGATATGAAAAATATCATTTTTTAAGCCATTTTCCTTCATTAAATTCACCAATTTTGAAACCTTGTGCTATGGACATTTCCAATCTCTCATGGTCACCTTTCTAGGCTCAAAATGTCATTTGGAGCAAGTTTGATGTTGTAAGTTTTTCCATTTGAGTCCTCCTTGTATGAGTTTTGGACATAGGTTAAAATGACCTGTAATTCACAAATGACCAAAATACCCTTTGCTTGCCAAGACCATAAGTTGAGTTCCACACATCATATGAAGGCATACTATACCATTCTAGAAAGCTAAGACAATGAGGAACAATTCTTATGTTGACCAGAAATTCATTTGAAATCTCCTTGAGGGGTAAAAATTGCTTGGAAGTCAAGTCACTTTCACAGACAAAATTTCAGATACCTCAGATGACCTGTAACTTGCAAGGACCATAACTTGAGTTCTATAAATCTCCTTAATGTCTTCCACCACTCAAATCAAAGGTCTTGAGATCCTCTACAAGTTTCATGTTGGCCAAGGATCCATTTGAAGCTTGCATTTTTACTTATCTTGCTTGGAAATTTGACCTAAACTAGGGGATTTTACAGAGAAACCCTAATTTAGAAACTCCTCCTCTCCTTGATTTCTCTTGAATTCTTCTTAGCACAACACCATATCTTTATTCTCCCTGTCAAATGATGGACCCCACATCTCTCCAGTAGCCCTTAATGCCTTTCAATCAGTCAATTGACCTAGGGTTGACCTAGGGTTGACCCAGATGAAACCCTAGTTGACTGTCTTCAACTGCAATTCTTGTGATCACCTCAACAACTTGTTTTCCTCCCCCAAATGACTTTCTAAGCCTCTCCTGATGTCTAGATGCCCTCCATGCCTTCCATTCACAGCTCACAACCCTCTTGTTGACCCTCAGATACCCTCAGATAGGGGATAGGCTCAAAGCTTGATCTGCTGAACTCTCTGCCCTCAAATTCTTTTCTGATGACTTGAATGAGATGGAATTAGGATAATATCCTCTTGATAGGCCTCTAGAGATGAGAATAATGATTGGTCCCTTGTTGAATGACTTGCTATGCTTATGCTATGCAGATGGTTAGTCTATGTACATGACTCTATATGCAAATGCTAATGATATTGAAACATAAACCAAGTGAATAAGGTTGGGCAAATTCTAGGGTGCAACACATCGTCTTAAGAAAAGGGCTTAAGTACTCGGATTGTTTGACGAGTGTGCCTTTATCGCTCTTAAGGCAAAGTACCTACATGTTTGATTGTATTGTTGTGGGGGTGGAGATTATATCTCACTTAAGATGATTAACATTTATTCTCTATTGTGTTTGAAAAGTTGTATTGTTGGTTGTTTGTTTGTCTAAGTTGTAAAGATTAAGACAAGGTCCTTCCTATGGGGTAGGTCCTAAACTTAAATGATCAACTTGAATGGAATCAAGGATCGAAGGGAATATGATGCAAATGATGTGCAACTATACACAACGTTGAATTATGTGTAGGTTTTTCCTTTGGACGAAATGCAATGCGATAAAATAAGTTACGATAATGTAAATGTTGAAGATAAATTGCGAGTAAAGTAAAGGGCAAATAAGTAGACATACACGAACGCATGAAAGCACTAGGTGAGTGTGTGCTTTGTGGATAAATAGGAGCAGATAAGAATAAAGCGTACATACGCATGAAAGCGCTAAGTGAGTGTGTGAGTTGTGGATAAATATAAGCGGCAATAATAAAGCATACGCATGAAAAGCGCCAAGTGTACAAATGTAAGTGAATGTGAGGTGTAAGCGTGCGCGATGGATTATGTTATGATGTTGGTTTTAGGCGAATCGCTCGGTTTAAGAAGAGGTTGTATTACTGGTTGTCATTGTGATTGATTTAATCTATGAGAAAATTATATTTTTGGTGAATTTATATATTAGATTAGATGGAATAATTTTAAGATGAAAATTAATTAAATTTTTTTATGAGTTTTAAGAGAAAAGTTATATTATTTTAGTGAGATTTGTTTTAAGGGAAATGTCTTTAAAAGAAAGGTTTATTATTATTACCAAATGCTATTTAAATTATAAAAAAGTTTTCTTATTATAAAGGTTTTATAAAAAAAGGATCATGCAGTGAATAAAATAAAATAGTTGGTTTAAATTATGAAATGAATTTTTTATTATATAAGAGTTATTATTATTATAAAAAGTTCTTAATTATAAAACAAGAGATTGATTTTAAATTAAAAAAATTATCATTACACTTCTAAGTTATTTAAAAAAAGGAGTTTGAATAAACATTATGTAGGGAAATAATAAGATAAAAAAGGTTGATTTAATTAATTGTAAAATGTTACTAGTTTTTTATTATATAAAAAAAGAGTCTAATTAAAATTAGATTAACTTGTTAATAAAATAAGAGAATTAATTATTAAAAGGTTAGTTATATTAAACGTTGATTATTAAGTTAATTAGGGCTGATTAAGGATGGATTGTGGTGTGTAAGTGTATGATGTGTGTGTTGCATACAAGATTAACAAATTACAGAATAATAAAAAACAAATAAGTAAAAAACAAAAAGAAAGACGGGAACCCTAGGTCCCGAATTAGCCCTCTTTCCCCGTCGATCGCGCCCTCTCTTTCTCGTCTCCAATTGCCATCTCTACTCACCTTTCTTTTTTTTCAATCCCTTCCATGTCTCGAACCTGAAAACGAAGCAAGCAACATCAATAGTTTAAGATTTGAAAAGAATAGGGTGTTACCGACAATGGATGACCGCAGTGGTGATGGCGACTGAAGCTTCACGGCGATTCACGTTTCGCGAAAGCTGCAGTTGATGGCAATCTGAGGTTCGCGGCGAGTGGTGGTGGAAAAATTTGAACAAATGAGTTTCTTACGAGCTTTAGGGTTTTCTGGTATCTATCGGTGTTCTCTTCTTCGTGTTCTTTTGATCCCTTTTTATAGACTTCAAAATAAAACGCATTTTTGCTGGCTGTCTTGAATGTGGTTGAACCTTCCAATTTGGGTTGAGTCAGATTTCGAAAACATTCCCCTTTTTGTTGATCGTAATGATGATTTGATTAACTGATATTCATATTGTTGATTTGTGATTTATTGAGATAGGATTTGGTTTATGGATAGGATATTCCTTCTTCAAAGAATATTCTTAAACGTTATTTTTTGCTGACTCTGAGTGTGACCTGGCAAGTGTAGGTGGCAAATGGTTTTGGGCCAGAAGGATGAATCAGAAGCCCAGAGGAGGGAGGCTTGTATTTGGTGCGTGGTTTCAGACCATACAAAGTCCTCTTCTACTTGTTTAAGATTTGAAAAGGGTGAGAGTTGGTAACTACGCACTTGTCTTCTCTTCTAATTTAAACTCCTTTTGACTGTTATTTCGATGTCGATTGATTGTAGCAAGTTGGAGGTAGGGGATCTTGATGCGTGACGACAGGTTAGTAAGTCATTATGAGTGGTCTGTTATCTGAAGCCTGTCAGATTATGCTTGAAAGTTTGATTGCTCCTTCTTCTTGGTAACTGTCTGCCTCGGGTTTTGACAAATAGGGAAATGTCAAGCGCACGCCAGATGGAACCGCTAAAGCGTGACTGTCGCTACCTGTTCTCTCTCCACAGTCCACGAATCCTCACGATGTAAACATGAAAAGTATTCCAAATCTCTCCCTCTACAAGACTACAACCATAGTTTCCATTGAAATTCATCATATCACTCAAACCGATCGCAACAAGCTTTGGCCACCATAAGTTTGCACTGATATGCATCTCAACAATTCTTGCTCCAACTTTATACTAATCTAATCTACACGTTATGGTGATCATCCTGAACTAAAGACCTAAGATTATCATACATTATCCTACGAGTTCTAAGTCAAATCCGTTTTGTGCACCTGTTATGAACTACCTCTAAACAGCACTAACTCACCAGAAATGGTCCTTAATCATTCTAGATCAACATTATACTAACAACCTAATGCTAAACTAACTAAATCAAGCAAGTGGAAGTAATTTGCACCTGGAGCAAAAGCTTGTGGATGATGATGAAACTTGTGGATCTAAGAGTCTTGATGCTTGGATCTGATCTACAATTGCACTACTTGATTCTGGTATGCAACACTTTGAGGAGTCTTGCACTGGATCTTGAGTTCCAACTGAATTTGCAACTTGTGTGTTCTTGATGAAAGTGCACGAAATTGAGCTCTAACCACCAGGATCTTGATTGAATTCTATGCCATGATGATGATTGAATGTAAGAGGATCAACGTTGATGAGAATTGATGCTGAATTTGTGAAATTTGGATGAAATTGCAATGAGAAAGAATGAGAAACTTTGGGAAATTTTTGGTGAAAAATGAATCCAACCCTTGCTCAATTCTGATTTCATGAAATATAGTGCTCAAATGAATCTTCTAGATCCATCTTACAACTTCCTTGCCTTCCAACTTTGATTGATTTTGGTTATGTTTCTTCAAATGCAAGTAACCATGGATAACTTTTCTTTTTCCTATAAACTCAAAAAGTGCTTGAACCATTGTTCTTAGAATGTCTTTTGGACCCAAATCATATATTGGAAGTCTCCATTTGGACTTATAAATCTCTCAAACCATTTTTCACTTTGACTTTATTCAAGTTATAAGCCATTTTAGTCAAATTTAACCAATCATGCAACTTCATGTTATGAGCTTTTCCAACAATTTGTGACCTTCTTTCTAGACTCAAAATGTCATTTGGAGCAAGTTTGATGTTGTAAGTTTTTCATTTGAGGCCTCCTTGTATGAGTTTTGGACATAGGTTAAAATGACCTGTAATTCACAAATGACCAAAATACCTTTGCTTGCCAAGACCATACGTTGAGTTCCACACATCATATGAAGGCATGCTATACCATTCTAGAAAGCTAAGACAATGAGGAACAATTCTTATGTTGACCAAGAATTCATTTGAAATCTCCTTGAGGGGTAAAACTAGCTTGGAAGTCAAGTCACTTTCACAGACAAAATTTCAGATACCTCAGATGACCTGTAACTTGCAAGGACCATAACTTGAGTTCTATAAATCTCCTTGATGTCTTCCACCACTCAATTAAAGGTCTTGAGATCCTCTACAAGTTTCATGTTGGCCAAGGATCCATTTGAAGCTAGCATTTTGACTTATCTTGCTTGAAATTTGACACTAAACTAGGGGATTTTACACAGAAACCCTAATTTAGAAACTCCTCTTCTCCTTGATTTCTCTTTATTCTCCCTGGCATATCTCCATATCCTTCTTTATATGTCCAATGATGAACCCCACATCTCTCCACTAGACTTGAATGCCCCTTAAATCAGTCAATTGACCTAGGGTTGACCTAGGGTTGACCCAGATGAAACCCTAGTTGACTGCCTTCAGCTATAGCTCTTGTGCTCTCATCAATGGCTTGTCTCCTTCTTTAAATGACTTTCTAGTCTCTCATAATGTCTAGATACTCGCCATGCCTTCAACTCACAGCTCACAACCCTCTTGTTGGACCCTCAGATACCCCCAGCTAGGAGATAGACTCAAGGCTTGATCTGCTGAACTCTTTGCTTCAAATTCTTTCCTGATGACTTGAATGAGATTGAATTGGGATAATAACCTCTTGATAGGCTTCCAGAGATGAGAATAATGCTTGATCCCCCTGTTGTATGACTTGCTATGCTTATGCTATGCAGATGGTTAGTCTATGTACATGACTCTATATGCAAATGCTAATGATATTAAAACATAAACCAAGTGAATAAGGTTGGGCAAATTTTAGGGTGCAACAGCTGCCCTATTCAAGCGGCTTGGACTCGATTGGGTGAAGAGCCCGGAGCCTTCAGACATTCGCGGGTACGAGACGGTTGAATACTAGGAACCCAGAAATTTGCCAACGCAGAAATAAACTGCGCCACTGCTTGGGAACGACATTCATCAGCTGAATTTAACTGTTACGGCAACCCACTGATCTCGTGCGAACGTGCTGGGGATTGTCTTCATCGTTCTGAAGAGGATTCTGTCATAACAGATTGCTTGTTTGTCCACGTTAGGACTCTGTCCGTCATCCATACGAAGAAATCTCAACTAAAACCTGTCCACGTTAGGACTCCACTTGCTGTTAACCCAGAAAAATCTCGACAACTCCGCTGGGGATAATTCGTCTGCATCTCCATAAACTGAATCGTCCACGTTAAGAATAAAATACTTCACGTTAGGAGTAACCTGTCCACGTTAGGAACCATTTCTTCTGTATCTGTCCACGTCAGGACTAACCCTTTCATCTTTCCACGTCAGGAAGCAATCTTCCTTCCACATAAGGAGAACTATATCAATCTGTCCACGTAAGGACTCCAATACCACTTGACATGTCCGCGTCTGGACTCCAATCTTTCCACGTAAGGAATTCAACTTTGGTTCTGAACCTGTCCACGTCAGGACTCACTTTCCACGTAAGGATTACATCATTCTTCCACGTCAGGAATCTACTTTCTTGAGTCTGTCCACGTAAGGACCCCAATTTTTCCCGTAAGGAATAAATCTTCTTCTTCCACGTTAGGAAATATCTTCTTTGATCTGTCCGCGTCAGGACTAAACTCTTCCACGTCAGGAATAATCTCTTTCTCGTAAGGAATGCCTATCCTTTTTCCACGCAAGGAAACATAACTTTTCCACATAAGGCAACCAATTCCTTCCGATTTGTCCCCCGTTAAGGAATGCCATCTTAATCTGTACACGTAAGGACTCCCCTCTTTCCCACGTCAGGAATGTTGTCATTTCCACGTAAGGAATCCTCTTCTGATATGTCCGCGTAAGGACTACATCGTCCACGTTAGGACCCACTTCTCCCCGTTAGGAATAATAATTTCTTTGATTTGTCACGTCAGGACACTGATCTCGTCTTGATTTGTCACGTTAGGACTCAGGCGTCTTCGACCCGCTGAGGAAATAAGACTTGTCCACGTAAGGACTCGCACCCTTGTCTGATCTGTCCACGTCAGGGCACCAACACAAAGAGTAATCACTTTTGTCAACGTCATGACTTCCCATTTCACCAATTCGAGAATCTGAATTTGCCCACGATAGGACTAACACACCTCACCAATCCAGGGAAATAAACCTGTCCACGTTAGGACGCCCACTTCTGAAGAAATCCCATCAATATAGGAATAAATCGTCCGCGTCAGGACTTAGTTCTCCAATGATCCTCACCTACAAACTTCTTAGCACTGACGTGACAGCGACTTTGAGATGGCCTCTACTGGGGATATCTGGAAACCAACTATCGGACGCCTGCTCCGATAACCGGCGGTGGGCCTCTGAAATTCTGATTCCTGGAACCCTGATGACAACTAATTCTGCCTGGGAATAAAGAGAAACTTATCCTGGTAACTCCTGTGGGGAATACTGCCGAAACTGACATTATCATTGAATATCTCATGCCGAGATCTTGAGTGTTTGGTAGTTCATTTGAGCAAGTGCTCTCCCCACCTGCTGGGATACAGGAACCGCTTCAGCAAAATAAATGCTGAAGATAATGCCAACTCCGCTGGGGATAGCCAGGTGCTACAGAATTATTCAGCAAATAAAATGCTGTAAGAGTGAAGTCGACTCAGCTGGGAAATTGGGAACTCAAACCAAACGCCTTGTTGAGGTAACCCCATGCTGGGGAATATAACTTTGCGGGAAATAGCAGATGTGCACAGTACGATCGGACTTTCTGCTGGAGAGTGAACTGATATTACACAGTATCCCTGACAAAATAAATGACAGGACCCACCATCAACTCTGCTTGGGAGAGTCACAATCTTCGAGTTCCACTGGAAGGAATGAAAACACTTGCAAAGAGAATTCCGCTGGGGATGGGATGATTCTCTTGGGGAAAATAACTGACTCCGCTGGGGGAGAGTGCATGACCCTGCGGGGAAGATGAACCTGTCTGAATACAACCTTACGACCTGGAATCGCCAAACTCTGTTGAGGACGAATAACTTTTCTGCTCCCTTTGGGTAAGCTACGGCTAGCTGGGGAATTCTATCCTTCTTCAGGAAGAACATGCATGACCTGCGTGAAGACTGAGTCTTTCGTTATCGCAATCTTTTGATCATCTTCCTCGTATGGTTATGAAACCTGTAACAACACAAACAAGACACGACAAGCCTATTGCAATCAAATCAATCAGGTTAGTGACGTTACACTCAGTTAATTCCAAGCTTTGACAATTGTTGGCAAAGGGCCAGTGGTGTTATACTCATGCTAGCTTCACTAAACTTAGGCGTTTTATCATGCACAAAACAGTAAAGAACAGTGTCAAATACTGAATAACGTGTTTTATTGATCGGCCCCTGAATGGGCGGAGTTTTTGTTTGTACACGGGATGTAACTCCTGAAAAGAGGAAGCTACGCAAAGCAAATATACAAATATGCAAGTATGCACAAGAAGCATGAACATTGACAAACTTAATTTGTACACATGTCGGCAACGGGATGCGGAATGAACACCACGAACTGATCCTCCCATGACTCGCCCGACTCTAATGCTTTCCCGGTATCCCCACTTCTGAAGAGATTGTATCCGATAACTGGCTCCTTAAACATATTCTCCCGCATGTGATGCTCATTGAATTCGGATCGCAGTCATTTGCTTTTCAAATCCCTAACTTTTGCGGTGCACCGCCCTTTACAGGTTTTCAGTTCACCGGGATACCCTTTTTTGCCGAAGCCGCCCAGTGTAGCTTTTCACTTCGCGGGTGTACATTTTTTCAATTTTATCCCTAACTTTTGCCCGAACCTTTCATTCTGTTTTTGGTTCGCCAGGATGCCCCATTTTTGCCTGGACTCTCTTTTTCTGTCCAGCGGGTCTATTTTAAGCAAAGTATTTTTTAACTGCGTCCGAATTCACAGGTGACGCAAAGTCTTCTCCGTCCATGGTGGACAACAACAACGCTCCTCCTGAAAAGACCTTACTGACAACGTATGGCCCTTCGTAGTTGGGGGTCACTTGCCCCTGTGATCTGCTTGCGGCGGGAGAATCCTTTTCAGCACAAGGTCGCCCGTCTGAAAGCTTCGCGGGATGTATCTTCTTGTCGTACGCTTTCTTCCATTCGGCTCTGGTACAAACGACCGTATGCTAGGGAAGCTAACCTCTTCTCGTCCATTAAGCTCAGTTGGTTCAATCTATTCGTTACCCATTCTGCCTCGTCCAGCTGAACGTCTCGTAATACCTCAGAGAAGGGATCTCAACTTCCAATGGTAATACCGCTTCCATTCCGTATACCAACGAGAACGGAGTTGCCCCGGTTGATGTGCGTACCGTCGTACGATAACCGTGCAAAGCAAAAGGTAGCATTTCATGCCAATCCTTATAGGTCACCACCATTTTCTGAACGATTTTCTTGATATTCTTATTGGCCGCTTCGACAGCGCCATTCATCTTGGGTCGGTAAGGGGAGGAGTTGTGATGTTCGATCTTGAAATTCTGACAGAGCTCCTTCATCATTTTGTTGTTCAGATTTGAACCATTATCCGTGATTATCCGCTCGGGAATCCCATATCGGCAAATGATATCTCTCTTGATGAATCTGGCCACCACTTGCTTCGTTACATTCGCGTAAGACGCCGCTTCCACCCACTTGGTGAAATAATCGATTGCTACTAGGATGAACCGATGCCCGTTAGAAGCCGTCGGCTCGATCTTTCCAATCATATCGATTCCCCACATCGAGAATGGCCATGGAGATGACATCGCATTTAGAGGACTCGGAGGCACGTGTATCTTGTCGGCATAGATTTGGCACTTGTGGCACTTCCTCGCGAACTTGAAACAATCAGTTTCCATTGTTAGCCAAAAGTAACCTGCCCTCAGCAGTTTTCTTGTCATAGCATGTCCACCAGCATGCGTACCAAAGGTACCTTCGTGAATTTCCTCCATGAGAAGCTTTGCCTCTTTCTCGTCTACACAACGCAACAACACCAAATCGTGGTTTCTTCTGTACAAGACGCCATCCGGATTCAAGTAGAAATTACCCGCTAATCTCCTGAGAGTCTTCTGATCTTGACTGGATGCCCCAGCCGGATACTCTTTATTCTTCAGGAAATTAAGGATATCGAAATACCACGGTTTGTCATCAGATGCTTCATCAATAGCAAATACATAAGCTGGCCTGTCCAACCGAGAGATAGTGATTTGGGGAGCTTCGTTCCAGAAGTTGACCTTGTACATGGAAGACAAAGTGGCGAGAGCGTCAGCCATTTGATTCTCTGCCCGCGGTACATGATGCAATTCAACCTTGTCGAAGAAAGGCAACAATCTCCTTGCATAATTCATGTAATGTATCAAATTAGGCTGCCGTGTCTCCCATTCCCCTTTTATCTGATTCACTACCAGAGCTGAGTCTCCGTATACGTCTAGATGTTTGATTCGCAAATCAATGGCTTCTTCAAGCCCCATTATACAAGCTTCGTATTCGGCCTCATTGTTGGTAACGGCAAAGGTCAATCGGGCAGTAAACGGGATGTGCGACCCGTGTGGCGTGGTGATGATTGCCCCTATTCCGCTACCGTAAGCATTCACAGCTCCGTCAAAAATCATCTTCCACTTGGACCCCAACTCTGGTCCCTCGTCTGGCAATGGTTCTTCACAATCTTTCATCTTTAGGTACATGATATCCTCGTCAGGAAAATCAAACCTCATCGATTGGTACTCTTCAATAGGCTGCTCCGCCAGATACTCAGACAGCACACTCCCCTTTATAGCCTTTTGCGAGACGTATTGAATGTCATATTCAGTCAAGACCATCTGCCAACGGGCAATTCTACCTGACAACGCCTGCT
This sequence comes from Lathyrus sativus, assembly GCA_963859935.3. NCBI lineage: Eukaryota > Viridiplantae > Streptophyta > Magnoliopsida > Fabales > Fabaceae > Lathyrus > Lathyrus sativus. Next base: position 62,370 of record CAWUDS030001647.1, on the reverse strand, counting down.
TTTCGAATACATATTTGATAGGATCCATCTTCGAGATGAGCATGGTTGTATGATTCAGCATGTACTGCCTCAAACGCTTGGCGGCCCAGGCTAGCGCGCAACAAGTTTTCTCCAGCATTGAGTATCGAGATTCACAGTCTGTAAATTTCTTACTCAGGTAATAGATCGCATGCTCTTTCCTCCCCGTCTCGTCGTGTTGACCGAGAACACAACCCATGCTTCCCTCAAGAACCGTCAAATACATTATCAAGGGTCTCCCTGCCACTGGGGGTATCAGAACAGGAGGCTCCTGCAAATACTGCTTTATTTTATCGAACGCCTTTTGACAATTTTCGTTCCACGTCACAGCTTGATCTTTCTTCAACAGCTTGAATAATGGTTCACACGTGGCCGTTAGGTGAGATATGAACCGGGCAATGTAGTTCAACCTCCCTAAAAACCCGCGCACCTCTTTCTCTGTTTTAGGCGTCGGCATTTCTTGAATCGCTTTTATTTTAGCAGGATCGACCTCTATTCCTCTTTCGCTTACGATAAACCCCAGCAGTTTACCCGATCTCACCCCGAAGGTGCATTTATTAGGGTTCAGCCTCAGCCTGAACTTCCTAAGTCTTTTAAATAACTTCAGCAGATTCACCAGATGCTCTTCCTCCGTCTGGGATTTGGCAATCATATCGTCAACATAAACTTCGATCTCTTTATGCATCATGTCATGAAAAAGAGTCGTCATCGCACGCTGATACGTTGCCCCAGCATTTTTCAAACATGTTGCCCCAGCATTTTTCAAACCAAAGGGCATCACTTTGTAGCAAAATGTTCCCCACGGCGTTATGAAAGTAGTCTTCTCCATATCCTCTGGCGCCATTTTAATCTGATTATAGCCCGAGAAGCCATCCATGAAGGAGAATACGGAGTACTGAGCAGTATTATTAACTAACACGTCAATGTGAGGAAGTGGAAAATCGTCTTTTGGGCTTGCTTTGTTCAAATCTCGATAATCCACGCACATTCGAACCTTGCCATCTTTCTTTGGCACTGGTACGATGTTGGCAACCCATGAAGGATACTTCGTCACAGCCAGGAAACCAACGTCCCACTGTTTCTGCACCTCCTCTTTGATCTTCATTGCCATATCTGGTCGTGTTCTGCGAAGCTTTTGTTTGACCGGCGGGCAATCTTCTTTCAATGGCAGGCGATGCACAACCATATCTGTATCGAGCCCCGGCATATCCTCATACGACCAAGCGAATACATCACTATACTCTTGGAGCATTTCAACCAGTCTTCGCTTGATATCGCTCTGCAGCGCAGCTCCTATACGAATATTTTTCTCAACCCCTTCCGACCCCAAGTTGATAATTTCGATGACCTCGTCGTGAGGCAGAATGGCTCTTTCCTCTTGCTTTACTAACCAAGACAGTTCTTCAGGAACGTCGCTATCTTCGACAACCTCTTCTTCAGCCTGAAACACCGGGTGCTCAAAGTCGGGACGAGTCATAGGTGGTTCAAGGATGTCATCTGAAAATGTTATCCTGCAAAAGGAATGGTTAAGTGCTTCAAAATGCGTATAAAGCGAATAACCACGTTGCCATTTTATTGAAAAATATAAACAAGAAAGACAGGGATTACGGTATTTGCACATGAAAAAACGCCATTTATTTAATGATTAACACGCAATGTTTATAACAACACAGCCCTAAGCCAATTCTGATGCCCCGGGCAAGACATCAGATTATTCAACAATTAATAAAGCAAAGCATTACTGTTTAAAAGTCACAGGAACAAGCTCCTGAATAGACCAGTTGCACAGTCCTTGTCCTGGCGTGCTTGGCTGAATCCAGGCATCCATATCACAGTCGCTGTCTCCTTCATCAGACTCCGAAGCAGCATTGACAGTTTCATGACATCACTCCACTGGCAGAGATGGTAATTGGCTTTCTGAAACGGGGGGCTCCCATGGAAGGAGTTGATGACGACGGTCGGTACCCCAGCCCGAACCGGTCCATCTTCACAGGAATGTCCAGCACTTTTCCCCAGCCCTTTGCTTCTCCTGCTTCTACTAGAGCTTGAGCTTCCTTATACGATGAGACAGCTATCTCTGGCACTTTGCTCGGCCCGGGACCTTTGTCCTTGATGCGCAAACCTTCGAATGCCTGGCATGGCGTCTCGTGGATCTCCCCGTCGACTTCCACATATTTAAATGAAGATAGATGGCTGACCAGGATGTCTTCTTCTCCGCACACGGTGACTACGCTGTCCCCAACCATATATTTTAACTTCTGATGCAGGGTAGACGTGACTGCCCCTGCTCCATGAATCCAAGGTCTTCCAAGCAAGCAGCTATACGCAGGCTGTATATCCATGATATAAAATTCAGTTGCAAACACTTCCGGCCCCACTTGCAGAGGCAAGGTAATTGATCCGAAGACTGTTCTCCGCGTGCCGTCAAACGCTCTGACTACCAAATCACTGGGTGTACACAAGATTCCTCGAACATCCAGCTTCATCATCGCCTTCTTGGGCAGCACATTCAAAGATGATCCGGTGTCAACCAATACGTGCGACATTACTGATCCTCTACACTCAACAGATACGTGTAATGCCATATTATGATCTCTCCCTTTCGGAGTCAAGTCAAAATCGGTAAAACCCAAGCTGTGGCCTGCATTCACATGTGCCAATACTCCTTCTAGCTGATTTACGGAGACGTCTTGAGGTACAAAAGAAGTGTCCAGGACTTTCAGCAAAGCATTCCTGTGAGCTTCCGAACACAACAGCAATGATAGGATAGATATTTTGGACGGTGTCTGCTGCAGATGCTCCACAATCTTATAATCACTTTTTCGAATCAAGCGCATGAACTCTTCTACATCCTTCGATGCTGCTTCTTTTTCACTTGCTTGTACCGGAACATTTTCAACCGCTTTCCCTTTTCCTTTCGCTAGCCTTTCAGCCTCCACTTCAGGAGATATAAAGATCCTGCCACTCCTTGTCATGCCTCCTGAGCCAACAACATTATCCACAATCTCCGCTGGCTGCTTGTTAACATCAATCTTTATCCCATCACAATACACCTCTAGCCCGTATGACCATGGGACTGCTTTCGTGTTCTCGTACGGGATTGGCCCGGCCTTAGTTATGGTGATCGGTGGGCGCTGAGCTGGTGCTGCAATAGTGATCGTCTTCCGAGGAATCGTTACCGTGGCCACATTATTCCGATTATCCACTCCTGCCCCTGCAGGCTCGTTAGTTGCCGCTCGATCAAACTGCAATATGCCCTCATCAATTAAAGCCTGAATGCCTTTCTTCAAATCCTCACACCCCCCAGCCAGGGTCCAACAATCTAAGCAATATTCGTTACATCCTGGGTAAACACCTCCTTGTAACAGTCGGCTCTTTATCTCGCTCAGCGGCGTCTTTAAATCTTCAACATTCATAATAAGATTCAGACCTTCCTCAGTCAGAACGGCGTTCGCCCCATGATTGGGCATGGGTTTCTGGACTATATTCGGACCTGCCGTTCCGAAATTGATAGTCTTGTTGTCTAAGAGATCCTGCACGACGTGCTTAAAAGCATGGCAACCTTCTATATCGTGACCCGGGGCCCCAGAATGAAACTCACAGTGTCTGTTTGCATCGTACCCAAACGGGGGAGCTCCCGTTATCGGTGCCAGAGTTCTTTTCTCTACCAGATTCAATCCCAACAATGTCTGCAATAAATCAGCATAGGTTGAGGGAGGCTTCTCAAACACTCTTCTCGGTTTACTACCCTGGAATCTTCGTTGAGCCTGTTGTGCCCCCTGCTGAGGCTGCTGCTGCTGTGGCATTGGCTGTTGCTGAACCGGTTGTTGTTGCTGGAGTGGTTGTTGCTGATAGGGAATAGTAACACTCGACACCTGCTGCGGCTGACGATATTGACCTCGTCCCCTGCCTCGGCCTCGGCCTCGACCTCCAAATACTGCGCTGGCTTCGCCCTGACGGCGCCCACCATAAGCTTTCCTATTACTGCCAGATGCAGTTGATTCCTCGACTTGGAACTTTCCTTGCTTAATATTACGTTCAATCTTTTCCCCCATCAGAATCAGGTCTGAAAAACTGGCCAGAGACGTATGAAACAGCATATCATGAAACAGCCCTGTGAATGTGCCGACAAACATGTCATTCATTTCCTTATCTTCTACAGGAGGACGGACCCTGGCAGCCATATCGCGCCACCTTTGCGCGTACTCTTTAAAACTCTCCCCCTTCTTCTGCAACAGCCCGGCCAATTGGACCCGATTGGGCGCCAAGTCGCTGTTATACTTGTAATGGGCTACAAATGCCTCTGCTAATTGCTTCCATGTCTTGATATCAGTTGGCTCCAACCCCATGTACCACTCTAAGGAAGGGCCCGACAGACTATCCTGAAAGAAATGCATTAGCATTCTTTCATCAGTTGAGTATGCAGACATCTTTCTGTAATAAGCTCGTACATGCACTTTCGGACATGTGTCTCCTTTATACTTATCGAACGCAGGAGCTTTGAATTTAATTGGCACCCTCAAGCCAGGTACCAAGCCCATTGTTGCCATGTCCAAGCCCACAGCACTTTGGTTTAGGACTCCCTTCATCTGCTCTTCCAGCATTCTAATCTTTTGGGAATCATCCATCGGCCCTTCAAAACCTCCTCCGGAGAAGGCATCCTCCTGCTGATCTTCTTGCCACATACCGTTTCCCGCTCCGTACCCATCATATCCATTATTACATCCAGCTCTGATCTGATTCATCCCCGGACCTCGGCCTCTGTTGCCGTACCCTTGAACACCTCCAGCAGGACCAAAAGCCATAAATCCAGTACCGTTTCCGTTTCCAAAGCCTCCGTAACCCTGATTGACCATACCATAACCATCTTGCCCAAAGCCTTGAGCATTAAAGCCATACTTCCCAGTGTTATCGAATCCCTGATCGTTGAATCCGAACCCAGTATTGACAAAGCCATTGCCTCCTAGATTATCTCCCAAATTGACATCACCCAGCCCAACATTATGGACAGCGGTCTCATTCCCCACTCCAACGTTACCATTCACAGCAGCGGTAGCGTTGTTGACATTAGCAGCAGGTGTATGGATTACAGGCGGAGCCACTGGCGTGGGAGTACCGTCTCCATGAACAGTCTCTACCCGTACAGACTGATGATCTTCATTACCATGACCAGCGTTTCGGGCCAACAGAGGCTGGACCATGGCCTGCAAATTCTCCTGCCCTTTTGCTATAGCTTCCATAGTCTGCATGAAGAGGGCGAGCTTCTCGCGCACATCTTGCATCTCGTTCTGCATTTGGTCCATGATTCTTCGACAGTTGGAGCGTGTAGAATAGCGGTGCGGATGCTGATCTGCAATCCTGGTAAGTACCTGATGCAAAGCAGGAAATAAGACACCATCCAAAGATTACCTGTAATGCAATATGAATATGAATGCAATGCAATGTGTCTGTGCATTGGGGAAGTTCATTCCCCCAGTTCTAGTGCGAAGGTGCCGGTGCAGTGACAGTGTTGACAATAGGAATATCGGAGCTGAATCATAGAAAGCCTCATATATTGCAGGGAGAATCAATAAGCCCAAGGTACAAAATCACTGAGAGTACAAAGAAGGCATGACCTCAACCAACAATCCTGGTGATGGTCAGCACTATGCAAATAAAGCATACAAGTTACTACATGAAATGATCAAATCCTCCCAAAAGTCTGGTACTCCTCTATCAACTTCTTGGTCTCCGAATGACTTGGTCGATCAAGCAGCCCTTCAACAAGCTGGTTTCTCCTCTTAAGGACACGGCGTACGTCTTCAGCAGTTTCTTCCCCTGTTGCTTCTCCGAAGCAATCTTCTAACTTTCGCTTCTGAGACACTGCTTCATCTCTGGATTTGATTGCCTTGTTCAGTGCATGCTGGACACTATACCGGGTCATCACTTCCTCCTCACACTTCTTGATGCTAGACTTCAACTTCTCTTCGAGGTCGGAAATTTGCTGCTTCAGCTTATCTTCCCTCTTCTTATTGTTGGTGAGTGTGGCATTCCAAGTCTTATTGCAAGAAGAGATCTCTCGGTGAGCGATGTCAAGCGCCTTCTTCTTGGATTCAAGCATGTCATGGGAGCTTCTGAACTCTTGCCCCAGACGTTCACGCTTTTTCTTTTCCTCAGTCAACTCATCCCCTAACCTGTTTAACAGCTCGATCTGTTGTTGGAAAGCATATACAGCCTTGTTTTTCTCACTGCGTACCTGGGCTAACTCTTGCTCTAACCCTTCATTAATCCTCATCAAGGCTTCTTTTTCCTTCACAACTTGCTCGTAGGCCTCCCTAGAAACAGTAGTTGGCTCTTCTGCCGGAATAAGAGCGAGGATTGGTGCGTCTGGAAATGGCATCTTCAACTGATTTGCTCTTTCCTGAATCCAAACTCTATAAGGTGCATAGGCCTGACAATCATTCTTTCCTAACAAAGGCTTCCCTCTGCGGTTAATACGCGTCCAGGCATGTTGCAGCTTGGCTAGTAACTCCCCTTTCAAATCCCCTGTGAAGTACAGAGATTCCTGTACTTCTTCCTCCTGAGGTGGATTCTTCAGTGGATATCCGAACTGGCGAATGAATAGAGAAGGGTTGTAATTGATACACCCTTTTCTTCCTATCAACGGCACATTAGGGTACCCAGAACAACTGAAGATGAGCTCAGATCCCAACAGGTCTCGATCAAACCACTCCATATCTTCCGACGATAGCCTCATCAGGCGCTCTGGCCAACCAACTGGAACTGTGGTCTCTGCAGCAGATCTTCTCTTAGGAAGGTGACTCTCAAACCACCTACTCAACAAGGGTACACACAGATGAACATTCTTCCCTTTTCCCTTCTCATTCTTGTAATGCAGTGAGTGGTAGAGATCTCCGAGTAAGGTAGGTACAGGATTACCAGCGGCAAACAAGTAGAAGGCGCCGAAGTCCACAAAATCCGGTATATTGGGGAACAGTACTATGCCATAAATGCACAAGGCCAATACAGCATTGAAAGCAACCCAGCACCCGCTCTTGGCATACTCTTGGGCTTTACCAACTAAGAATTGGAGTGAGAAGCCTGGAACTCCACGGGAAACAGTAGTCACAAGTTCAGAAGCATCAATATGCAAGGCTTTTGCCAAATCCTCCGGCTTGGGCTTGGCGTCATAATGAATGAATGGAACCTGGTTCTGCACGGGCAGCTCAACATACTCAGCGTATTCCTCCAGGGTTGGTCCCATAATAAAGTCAGAGAACGTGAAGCACCTCAAAGCAGGGTCGTAGAATTGCATCAGAGCATACAACCCATCCAACTCTACCTCTGTAGGTTTGCACACTAATCTCAGTAGTCTACCATAGCTCATCCGGAAACTCCTACGAACACCCTCATCAGCCAGAGAGATCAACCCAAGTAGAGGAACAATATCAGGCGTAGGCAATTTGTAAGCAACCGTTCTCCTTAAGCTAGTCATGATCAAACACTCAGGAGTCTGGGCACTAGAACTAGGGAAATGCAAATGCACCTGCAGCACAGACACACGTTAGTGAAATGCAAATGGTAATGGATATGCAGTGATGCAATGCAAGTAACATGCAACGGGGACCAAAGCTGTAGCTGAATATCCTGAACCCAATCAAGAAAGGTCTCAGATAGACCATCCAGAAGTCATCAAACCCTGGTCTCAGATAGACCTAAAACAAAGCTCCATTACTGGTCTCGGATGGACCTCAAACCATAACCCCCACTGGTCTCTGGTAGACCTCAAATCACATCTCTAATTGGTCTCTGACAGACCTCAGAACACATCTCCAAATGGTCTCTGACAGACCTCGGAACACACCAACTGGTCTCTGACAGACCTTAGAACCCTCCATAAATATCCAAGATCCTGATCAACAAACCGGTGGTCTGAAGGTCTAGTTACCTGCATAACCCTGAATCCCCTCACAGGTGGGTGGCCCTATAACTGGCACAAGGTACGGCATCCTATGCGGTCGTCGGCGTCACAGACTTTCAGGGTTGATGATACGATTCCCAGAAGGAGTGGCATCATCAATTCCTGAAGAGGCCTCACTTAGCCAACTTCCAAATGATCGGTCCCCAGAGTCGACAATCCAACTAACCAGCAACCCACGCCAACCAAAGGAAGGGGCAGGAGGCCAACCAGAGGAACCTCGTCTGAGTGTAGATTTCATGGGACACCAAAGCAAGCAAAGCAAGCGGGCACCCACTAATTTCTACTCTAATTCTAGGTGCACTCAAGCCCAGGTCCGGCTTATCTCTCAATATCAGAACACCCGTCACACCCCAGATACAGCAATAATAATCAATATATAAAGCTGAAAATACAAAGTTAGAAATATAAAATAACTCCATACAAAATCCTCGACGGGAAAACAAGCGCTAGGATTGACTCTCTTAAGGGACGTTGGATCCCAAATGCATAAGAACTATCGCAGTCCTTAGCAGCCAGGGGACGTTGGATCCCCAGCAGAGTCGCCAGCTGTCGCTACCGCGAAAATCGGCGCCGGCTGAACAGAAGAGTCGCCACCGTGCGTTATTTATCCCACGGGAGGGAAAGGGAACGCTCAGAGTAAACCTCGCAAAGACGGGAAAGGTATGGTCGTCGCAACCAAAACCTGGGTTCGGGAGTCGGTTACGCAAGGGGAAGGTATTAGCACCCCTCACGTCCGTCGTACTCGACGGGATCCACGCTTGTTTTCGGGTATGGATTGTTATTCTATCTACGCTAAAGGTCAAGGGTTAAAAGAAAATAAAATGACTCGGCAAAGTATCGCACTTTATGCCTACGTATTCCCGTCTGGAACGAGAAATCAGAGTCAACGTAGTTCGCCTACCTACAGGAAAGGAGGGGAAGGTTGCTCGCTAGGATATCGCATCCTATGCCTACGTACTTTCATACAGCATGAAAGATCAGAGCAAACGTAGTTCGGGCCACGTACGACACAAGCTTGTCCTTGATTGATTTTATTCCTTCTAAAAAAGGGTTTCTTGATTAGCAGTCCCGGCGGACAAAAATGACGTCTTGATGAGTTCACATTCTTTTACGGAAGAAGTGTCTTTTATTGTGTTTGAAATCTTTATGTATTTTTCTGTTTGTTTTTAGAAAGAAGAGCCAGAACTCTACCCTACGGTTGCGAAGGGAATCAAACTAACCTAATGTTATCATGCATGGGTTAAGACCTAGTGTCTATCATGTTCCTCTCTTGCACAGAGAGAAACAGAGATCCTACGGGATAGGCAGAAACAGAAACAATAACAGATATATACAGTAAAGTAGTAAAATGCATGGATGCAACAGTACAAGCGAGGCAAGGGAGTCCCACTCAACCTCGAACCTAGAAAACAATAGGCAAAAGTGAACAGACTTCACTTTCAACCCAGCAGGGTAGACAGCAAACAATACAGTCCAGAAAACCAATCAATACATCAGCAATAAAATACAACAGCAGAAGAAACAGCATCAGCAGCTCTGAATCAACATCTGGCTTCAAGTAATCTCCAATCAGCTACAGGCTTCAACAAGCATCAATCTCCATCTTCATGACCTTCAGGCAAGGGCTTTGATCATCATTCTTCTATCTGCAATGGCTTTTCTTCAAGCTCAAACCTCCAGGATGAGGGATTAGTCACAAGAGTGAATTGGGTGTTAAGCAATCAGTTGACTACCAAGGGTGGTGAACAGACTGCTTCTAACACAAGAGACATTTTCTCTCAAGAGTTCTATCTCATAGACACTATCACCAAGCCTTCCAAAGGAAGGGGGTGAGTGTCTTAGAGAGACTCTGAATCACAGAGAAGAATGGATGCAGACAAGGCAATCCATGTTTGAGAAACAAACTTTCTAACCTAGAGCTCTGCCTAGCTCCTAAACCTTAGTTCCTCAGCATCTGCTAGCAAGAATCTTCTCTTCAACTCTGGAAGTTGATCTTCCATCTCTGGATCTTCAATGGCTTTCATATCCTCAAGTCTTCAGCTCTCCCAGGTCCCCAGACAAACCCAATACCCAAGCAAGCAAGCAATAATCCCCAGAGGGCACACCACACCAATCAATCAGACATACACAGAATATTAATAGCAGTAGGGGAATCCTGACTTTCTCTAAGGGGATCTAATAACTACCCATAGCCCCTATAATCCCATAGCTAAACTATTCAAACCCTAAGTCCTAAGGGAAATGAAATCAAACATCTTAAGTCATCACCTAAAAACCCTAATTTGTTCATGTTGTTCAAGCCTACATTAAGCACCTAAAATTAATTTCTAAAAATGGGAACTAAATTGTTTCTACAAGTTCAATATCTCATCTAAGCAACCTAAAAAGAATGAACAAAAAATATGAAAGCATCTAATAGAACAAAAATTATTAAAATCATGCATGAAATGAAACTATTTAAAATGTCATTTATTTAGAAAATATGGAAAAAATGTCAAATAAAAATAAAATGCATTTTTTATTTTTTTATAATTTTTTAGACATCCTAAAGAAAATAGTGTAAAAAGAATGAATTAAAAATGATTTTTTATGTATTTATTATGAATTTTTTAAAATGAATGAAAAAAATGAAAAAAAAAAGAAAATAACAATAAAGAAAGAAATAACCAGGGGGGGGGGGGTTCATTAAGCAAACGCGCTCAGTTCATACCAGGATGGGCCAGCAATGGTGGGGTGCGCGTAGCAAATTATATCAGGCCCAGAACAAGTCAGCATTAATGAAAATAATAAAAGGACGCAGGGGTGTATTCAGCAATGGATTCACGTTCAAAACATAATGGGCTCAATGCTGGGGTGGTGGGATTAGCAAAACGCACTTAGGCCCGCCCGTTTCATTAAATGAAACGGTGCGTTTAGGGCACCTATTCACTCCCTCCAAAATCAGCTTTAAATGAGAGCCACAGGATTGGCTTGGAGGTCAAAGGTCCAACACGAAATGGACAGCCACGATTTCGTCTTCTTCATTAGTTCATGAGAATTAGGGTTTACACTCCATGGAAACTCCATGCACGAATCACTTCCCTCAATCTGTTCTCCTTCCACAATCCATGAAACACCACGATCCAAACATGAAAAACACTCAGAATTCCTCCCTCTATACGTCTATGCCATTAGCTTGCTCTGAAACTCAACAAATCACTCAAACCGATCGAGATAAGTTCTGACTCCATGAAAAAACTCTGCAACTCATCCTCAAGATTCTCAACCAAACCTATACCAATCTCTTCTATACTTAATGGTGATCATTCTGCGCTAACAACCTAAGATTATAACACACTCTACTGCAAGTTCTAAGTCCTAACAGTTCTAACAACCTGCTAACAATCATCACCAAACAGCACCAAACTCATCCTAATTGATCTACTAACAACCTAGATCACATCTAAACTAATAAAACCATGCTAAACTAACTGAACTAATCAATTTGAATGAAAACGCACCTGATGCAAAAGCTTGAAAACAGCTATGGAAACTCGTGAATCCACCACCACCAATGCTCAGATCTTGATCAGTGAGTGAAGCTCTTGCTTCTGTATGCAACACCTCTTGTTTCTTGGCCTTGGATCTTGCTAACCGATTGATTTTTCACTTTTGAAGAGGATGATAACAGCACATGAAAATGGATCAAAACCAGCCAGATATTGAGTGATCTTTGATCTTTGATGATTATGGAGTGGAGTAGAATCAAGGATTATGAGAATTGATGGAGAATTGATGAAGTTTGAAAAGAATTTGCAAGAGGAAGAATGAGAAACTTTGGGAAATTTTTGGTGAAAAATGAATCCAACCCTTGCTCAATTCTGATTTCATGAATATATAGTGCTCAAATGAACTTTCTAGATCCATCTTACAACTTCCCTTGCCTTCCAACTTTGGTTGATTTTTGAAATGTTTCTTCAAATGCAAGCAACCATGAATAACTTTGATTTTTTCCACTAAGCTCAAAAAAGTGTTTGAACCATTATCTCTAGAATGTCTTTTGGACCCAAAATCATATATTGGAAGTCCCCATTTGGACTTATAAATCTCCCAAACCATTTTTCACTTTGACTTTATTCAAGTTATAAGCCATTTTAGTTCAAATTTAACCAATCATGCAACCTCATGTTATGAGCTTTTCCAACAATTTGTGACCTTCTTTCTAGACTCAAAATGTCATTTGGAGCAAGTTTGATGTTGTAAGTTTTTCCATTTGAGGCCTCCTTGTATGAGTTTTGGACATAGGTTAAAATGACCTGTAATTCACAAATGACCAAAATACCCTTTGCTTGCCAAGACCATAAGTTGAGTTCCACACATCATATGAGGGCATGCTATACCATTCTAGAAATCTAAGACAATGAGGAACAATTCTTATGTTGACCAAGAATTCATTTGAAATCTCCTTGAGGGGTAAAAATTGCTTGGAAGTCAAGTCACTTTCACAGACAAAATTTCAGATACCTCAGATGACCTGTAACTTGCAAGGACCATAACTTGAGTTCTATAAATCTCCTTTATGTCTTCCACCACTCAAATTAAAGGTCTTGAGATCCTCTACAAGTTTCATGTTGGCCAAGAAGCCATTTGAAGCTTGCATTTTGACTTATCTTGCTTGGAAATTTGACCTAAACTAGGGGATTTTACACAGAAACCCTAATTTAGAAACTCCTCTTCTCCTTGATTTCTCTTGAATTCTCCTTGGCATATCTCCATATCCTTCTTTATATGTCCAATGATGAACCCCACATCTCTCCACTAGACTTGAATGCCCCTTAAATCAGTCAATTGACCTAAGGTTGACCTAGGGTTGACCCAGATGAAACCCCAGTTGACTGCCTTCAGCTATAGCTCTTGTGTTCTCATCAATGACTTGTCTCCTTCTTCAAATGACTCTCTAAGTCTCTCATAATGTCTAGATACTCTCCATGCCTTCAACTCACAGCTCACAACCCTCTTGCTGACCCTCAGATACCCTCAGCTAGGAGATGGACTCAGGGCTTGATCTGCTGAACTCTTTGCTTTCAAATTCTTTCCTGATGACTTGAATGAGATTGAATTGGGATAATGACCTCTTGATAGGCCTCTAGAGATGAGAATAATGATTGGTCCCCTGTTGAATGGATTGCTATGCTTATGCTATGCAGATGATTAGTCTATGTACATGACTCTATATGCAAATGCTAATGACATTGAAACATAAACCAAGTGAATAAGGTTGGGCAAATTTTAGGGTGCAACACCAAGGATAAATAAAAGAGAATCAAGAGTAGGAGGGGTTGCCAAATTAGGGTTTCAGTGTAAAATCCCCTAATTTAGGCCTAACTTCCAAGCCAGATAAGTCAAAATGAAAGCTTCAAAGGGATTCTTGGCCAACATGAAACTTGTAGAGCTTCTAAATAGCTTTAATTTGAGTACTATAAGTTTCCAAGAAGATTTGTTGAACTCAAGTTATGGTTCTTGCAAGTTATGGGTCACCAGAGGACATTGAAATTTATCTGTGAAAGTCACTTGACTTCCAAGCAACTTTTGCCCATCAAGGAGTTTTCAAATGGGTTCTTGGCCAACATAATAGTTGAATATCATGATCTTAGCTTTCCATAGAGTACTATAAGTCCTCAAGAGGATTCGTAGAACTCAAGTTATGATCTTAGCAATCCAGGGGTATTTTGGGAAAGTTGAATTATAGGTCATTTTCCAACATAGGTCAAAATCTCTATCTTCCACTCCTCAAATGAAAAAATGTTCAACATGAGATGTGTTTAGAATGGTGTTTTTGGGCTAGGTAAGAGGTCATGGGTGATTGGAAGGGCTTGTATCACAAAATTGCAAAAATGGCCTAAAATAAGGATGGATTTTAAATGAACCAAAGAGGAAAATTGAGGTTTTTGAGTTATAGGTCCAAACCAAGCCATATGACATACCAAATTGATTGGAAAACACATTTTGAAAACAATGAAATTGCCACATTTTTGAGTTGAGGGATAATTCCATGACTTCCTTTGTAAAGTGGTTACTTACATTATAAGTCACATATGCAAAACCATTTTTTTAGAGCATGACCAAGGCTTTAACCCTTGCTAATCCCTTCAATATGTCATCTAAGGAGAAATTGGATCAGAATGAGGTGCAAATGCAAGCTTATAACTCAGCTGCCATGTATGAACTTCTCATGACATTTTCAAATGCAAGAGATATTGAACTTCTCATTGGATCATTCCTGAAGTTTCTAGAGCCTTCCTACAAGTTCTATATAAGATTTGTGATTGATCCAAGGTATTGGTTGGTAGAGATTGAGGGAGAATTGAGAGATTGCATTCTGAATTTTCATCTTGCAAAACAGAATCGGTTACAACAATTTGATCCATTTCAATCCATTCTTTTGTGTTCAATAGCTTCCTTTGGTGTTGGTGAGTGATTCCAGATACAATTCAAGGCAAGATCATTGCAAAATCGTGAGAGAGCACTTTGAGTTCATAGCCTGCAAGTCAAAATCGGATTCAAGGATTCAAGAGGTTTCAATCCAATTTGTTGCATACAGAAGCTTGGTAATTGATCATAGAACGTGTCTGGAGGATCTTGGAGCTTGATTTGAAGTTTTGCTCACTCTGTTCATCCAAGATTTGCAGGTATGTAAACTTCATTCCATGGCTTGATTCATGTAGAATTGCTAGGTTTTAAATGGTTAGATTCATTATAGATGATGGTTAGGACGTTTCTGGATTGGTTTGGAGTTGATTGGTGACAATTAATATAGATGACCAATTTCTGTTTGAGCTTGATTCTTGTGATTCTTGGAGGATTAATGGTGTTTAGAGGATGGTAAATGATCAGTGTAACATGTAGTTCATGTTAGTACTTCTAATTTTGAGAATGGTGACCATCAAGATTTGGTGATTTCTCTGCAACTTTGATCGGGTTTGGCTTTGGAGGGGGAATCAATGATTTTGGAGGTCGTATTCATGATCAGGGTGAAGAATTAGGTGGGATAGGGTATTTGGTTGCGAAGATTGGTGAGGTTTTGAAGTTGTCTCGCCGGAGAAGACGGTGTTTTCCACCATGGACCACCGCATGAGAATAGTTTCAGGCCACCTGAGATTGTTGGAGAAGATGAACGAGAGACCATTGGATTAGCCTGAGAGGAGACTTTGTATGCTGATCCAAGGGCCACGATTCAAACTGAGAATTGCCTCCAAGCCATTGAAACGCTGCGTTTCATTTATCCAGTCAGCTGGTGACTGGACTCACACGTGGATGCGCTCATGACTCTCAGATGCGCTTACTAGTCTCTCCATCCAATGGCTCCCATTTATTTCAGCTTTTTATTTTCTTTTTTTCATTTTAAATTCATTTTAGTTTTATTTTTAATCCATTTGATTTCTAAAAATCATAATAAATCCAATATTGATCCAAAAAAAATATTTTAAAAATACCTCCATGATCCTGGATTTATTTGTGATTTTATGAAACTAATAAATCTCATTTTCACCCATTTTTCAATTTAATTTGATTTTCTCCATTTTATTAATTTCTTTAATTTTGTACATTTGCTACATGATTTTGTGGATTTTCTTGTGATCAATTGGTGAATGTTTTTGAGTTGATTCTTGTTGGAATGATTAGATTATAGGTACATGCTCCCTTAGAGATTTTTCGCATATTTTTATGATGAAATTTAGGTTAGTTTTGAGTAATGAACTTTAGGGTGCTAGGATTAGGGTTTTACAACACTTAGGTGTAGTTTAGGGCATAGTTTGGAGACTTAAGGTTTGATTTAGGCCTTGGGATCTATGTGGGGTATAGGGTATATAGTTAGGTTCCCTTAGAAATTAATCTAGGATTTTATGATGAGTGTTGCTATTTTATTTGATTTTTGCAAATTGGTTGTTGTTTTGTGTGGTTTCCCCTTGGGCATTTGGCTTGTGTGCTTGGTTTGGGTCATTTCAATTGGGTGTTGGGCTTGGGCTTGGTTTGTTGGAGCTAATGAAGACTTGGAGGATGATTAAAGACAAAGGATGGAGCTTGATGCATGAGATTCTTATCCTTGAAGATTGCTTTTGAAGACTTAGGAGATAGGAGACACAGGGAGAGCTTTAGATTAGACTGATTTCTTCTTTCAAACATAGAGAGCTTCTTGTGCCTCTATTCCATCCTATGACACAAGGTACCCCCAAAGAAGTTCCATCTCTCCTTAGGAGGGATGTAGAGATAGCTTTGACTGGGTAGAACCTTGAGGATAACATTCACTTGCTGTGTTAAGATCTTAGTGATTTCCTTGGGTTATCATTAAGCCTCTTAACATTTCAACTTCATCTATTAGTTGATTCTCTTCTGGAGTGTTTTCATTGAAGATGGGGACCTACAAAGGATAAAGCTTAGTGAAAATTGGAGAAGATGAAGCTTGTGCCTATCAAAGCTGGGTATCTGTTGAGGACTAGGGTTTTGCTGTTGTTTGAAGCTAATTACTTGTTGGGGTTCAGTGCTTGCTAAAGCTGGAGATTTTTTGGAGATAAGGGCTTATCTAAAGATTTGAGGATCATTGGGGAGTGAAGAGGGGGTCTTGCTTGAAGTTGGTGTTGTTAACTTTTTCTGTTAATCATCTGTAGCTATCAAAGCTGTTGCTGTCAGAGCTGTTGCTGTCAGAGCTGGTGTTGGGAGTCTTATTTCTTTTCTGTATTGTCTGTTGGCTTGTTCAGCTTGCCCCTTAGGTTTGAAGTGAAGCTGTTTCACTTTGCCTATTGTTTTCCCAGGTTCGAGGTTGAGTGGAACTCCCTTGCCTCGCTTGTACTGCTGCATCTCATGCATTTTACTGTTTACTGTATATATCTGTTTCTTTTGTTGTTTATCCCCTAGGATCTCTGATTTCCTCTGTGCAGGAGGGAATTATGACAGACATTAGGATTCTAATCCATGCATGACAACTTTAGGGTAGCTTTGATTCCCATTTCAAACCCTAGGTTTTTAGAGTTCTTTCTCTTTTATCTCAAAACAATTCAAAACACAGTAATAAGGATAATCGATGTCGTACGCTACGAGCCTTAAGCTATTTGAGAGAGGATTGCTGGAGGGTCACTCTTCAGTAATCTGATTGCTTAGTGTGTTACCCTTAGGGTGACATACGACGTAGTCACCCTCAAATCATAGTCTCTAGTGCGTCAGAGATTGCGAACATCATAAAAAACAGTTCTTGCGTAAAAGACTGAAAACAAACATCAAAGTGTCATTTTTGTCCGCTTGGACTCTTAATTAGGAGAAAACCCTTTCATGAGGTAATAAAAACAGTCAGACAGGCTTGTGCCTTCCGTGGCCCGAACTACGTTTGCTCTGATCTTTCATGCTGTATGAAAGTACGTAGGCATAGGATGCTGTATCCTAGCGAGCAACCTTCCCCTCCTCATCTGTAGTTAGGCGAACTACGTTGACTCTGATTTCTCGTTCCAGACGGGAATACGTAGGCATAAAGTGCAATACTTTGCCGAGTCATTTTATTTTCTTTTAACCCCAGACCCTTAGAGTAGATAGAATAACAATCCGTACTAGAAAACAAGCGTGGATCCCATTGAGTACGACAGACGTGAGGGGTGCTAATACCTTCCCCTTGCATAACCGACTCCCGAATCCAAGATTTGGTTGCGATGACCATTCCTTTTCCGTTTTGCGTTAGGTTTACTCTGAGCGTTTCCTTTCCCTCTTGTGGGATAAATAACGCACGGTGGTGACTCTTCTGTCATAGCCGACGCCGATTTTCGCAGTAACGACACTTATGCTTCAAGACAGCTTAAAGTGCATGAGAGGAATAATCTGATGCATGATTTAGAGTTGGTCGTTGTTGTGTTTGTATTGAAGCTTTGAAGGAATTACTTGTTTGGATCGATATTTGAGGTGTTTAGTGATCATAAGAGTTTTAAGTATCTCTTTGATCAGAAAGAATTGAATGTGAGGCAGAGGACATGGTTGGAACTTCTGAAAGATTATGATTTTGGTTTGAATTACCATCCGGGTAAAGCAAACGTGGTAGCTGATGCATTGAATAGGAAATCTTTGCACATATCAATGATGATGGTAACAGAGTTCGAAATGATTGAGCAATTTCGAGATATGATTTTGGTTTGTGAAGAGACTTCTTATGGAGTTAAGCTTGGTATGTTAAAGCTTACTAGTGGTTTTCTTTATGAGATTCGAGAAGGTCAGTAATTTGATTTGATTTAGGTATATCGGCTAACATTGATCAATCAAGGTCGAGGTGGTAATTTTCATATTGATAAAAATGGTATCATGAGATGTTGTGATAGAGCTTGTGTTCCACATATAGCTGAGTTGAAAAAGAGTATTTTTTAGGAAGGGCATCGTAATGGATTGAATATTCATCCGGGTGCTACTAATATGTATCAGGATTAGAGGAAAATATTTTGGTGGCCTAGTATGAAGAAAGAAATTGCAGAGTTTGTGTATTTTATTTGACTTGTCAGAAGTTGAAAATCGAACATCAGAAACTGTCGGGTTTGGTGCAACCGTTATCTATTCCTGAGTGGAAATGGGATAATATACCGATAGATTTTGCATCTGGTTTACCTAGAACGCCAAGTAATTATGAAGCTATTTGGGTTATTATGGATAGATTGATGAAATCTGCCCACTTTATTCCAATGAGAATAGATTACCCGTTGGAGAAGTTAGCAAAGCTGTACATTGAGAGGATTCTTAGTGTGCATGATATTCCGTCTAACATTGTGTCAGATAGAGATCTGAGGTTTACTTCGAGATTTTGGGAGAGTTTACAAAGTGCTTTGGGTACAATGTTGCATTTGGGTTTTGCTTATCATCCGCAGACAGGTGGGCATACGAAGAGGACGATTCAATCACTTGAGGATCTTTTGAGAGCTTGTGTGTTGGAAAAAATAGGTGCTTGGGATAGCTACTTTCCTTTAATTGAGTTTACTTACAACAACAATTTTCGTTTGAGTATTGGAATGGAACCGCTTGAGGCATTGAATGGTAGGAGGTGTAGGGCACTATTATGTTGGTATGAGTCGGAAGAGAGTGTTGTGGTTGGACCTGAGATAGTCCAGCAGACTACTGATAAGATTAAGATGATTCAGGAGAAGATGAAGATTTCTCAGAGTCGTCATAAAAAATATCATGACATGAGTGCATCAACTAGAGATGTCACATTTTCAACTTAAAAGACAATCGTACAACTGCTAAAATCATCTACTAACATACATAGCACAAATTCGGATGAACCGACAACAATTCTCAGCTTAGTATTTTAATTGTTAGATAACCTATCATTTTGCAGCGGAATGTAATAAGCTTTCAAACAAGTCATAGTCAGCCAAAACAAGGCAAGGAATGTTTTACATCTGAACTCCACTAAAATTCAGCAAGTAATAATCTTGCATAAATTCACGAAAACAACTAGTTTCGACCATAAAAGTCAGTAACAAGGAAATCAAATAACACAAATACAACTAATCTTTCATCCCCCCAAGAGTGCTACGTATCAGAGCGACCGACGACACCTTAAACGGAAACGACACTTTATTCCGAGTTACCTGCAAATTACCACCAACGGAGGTAACATACAACGTAAAGGGTGAGATATCAACATTATAACATAAGGCATGATAGAAATCATGTCAGAATCATATCACAACGTTATAATCTTCATAAATTTACAAACATTGTCGACAATAATTTGCAAGAAAATCCATATCTCACGCATACAACAATGATATACGACCAACATAACAATGCGACATCATGCGACTCGACTATGCACATGCATGTGGTACCAATTTTGGAGTAACACTCCACAACCAATTCATTTGCCATTAAAGGACGCCAATATAGGCACAACCAACGCCAATACAGGCCAACCAGATGATATGACATGAAATGCATCTATTATGGACTACAACACAACTATAACGACCATACAACAAGGCCTTTAGCCTACAACCAAACTGTCCATAACGGAACATCACAATTTCATACAACTCATGAAATCACCATTTTACACCTGTTCATGTACGAGAACAATAACAACATCCTTTCAACATATAAGGACTCGGCACAATTTCGCAAGAACGACATTACTACTTGTACTCGCATATTTAATTATAGGTTTAACTACGCAATATCCTGCAATACTACTGACAGATAAACGTTCCTCAGACACAACGAACTTCGTCCCTAACGTTGATCATTTAACGAAAACTATACCCATGATTCGATTCCCTACATGAACTCGATCATACCCACGGTTATAGAATTGAACCCCACCCTTACCTTGAATAGAGGCCAATTCCAAGCTTCCGGTTCTGGTTCTGCTCTCCGGCGACTTTTGTGCAACCATCTTCCGATTTCTTTGACGGGTAATTTTCTGCTCTCAACTTCTCTCTACCATGTTACTTTCTCTTTTGGTTTCTGTTTTTCTTTTCCTTTCTTTCCAAATGAAAACAGAATTGAGAGTAAGTAAAAATACGAATAAGTTGGTTCCACTTTCTCAGCCTTTTACACGCACGTTCCAATTCTGCAGTTACTGGATTTTGTGAGTGTGACGAGCGTAATGTGTGTCATGACCGTGACATCCATGACGGTCATAATGGGCACATGACGATCGTAACGATTGTGACGACCGTAACCAGCTTGTGACGAACATCACATCAGCAAAGTTCTATTTTCTGCTCTTTTGCTTCTGTTTCGCACTAACAGTCCAATTTCCCGACTAATCTTTATCCAATACACTCGAATATGACTACGACACCACGAGACATGACAACAATCCATAATTAAATCAATCGAAGTAAAACGGGTGTTACAACTCTCCCCTACTTAAAGGAATTTTGTCCTCGAAATTACCCTCAACCAAACAGCTCTGGATAAGACTCCCGCATCTTGCTTTCCAGTTCCCACGTCAAGCTTTCGCCAGCGGCTCCCAACCAGACCACTTTCACCAAAGCAATCTATTTTCCTCTTAACGTCTTCACCTCACGATCATCAATCCTCACAGGCATCATCTCCACTGTAAGATTGTCACTTACTTGCACATCGTTCATGGGAAGGACATGCGACGGATCTGAGATATACTTTCAGAGCTGTGACACATGAAATACATTGTGCAGATTCGACAAATTTGGCAGCAACGCCACTCGATACGCAACTTTTCCAACTCTGTCCGAAATCTGATACGGACCAATGAAACAAGGGGTAAGCTTCTTAGATTTCAAGGCTTTACCAACACCAGTCACAGGCGTGACTCTTAACAATACATGATCTCCAGCTTCAAATTCTAAATCCTTTCTGCGCTTATCATGAGAACTTTTCTGCCTACTTTGTGAAGCTTTCATCTTCTCTCGAATTAACTTCACCTTCTCCATCGTCTCCCGAACGATTTTCGGTCCAAGTACCACACTCTCCCCGGATTCATACCAACACAACAGAGTCCTACATCTCCGACCATACAAAGCTTCAAACGATGCCATTTCGATACTAGAGTGGTAACTTTTATTATAAGTAAACTCTATCAACGGAAGATAGGTATCCCACAAACCGCCTTCCTCCAGAACACATGCCCTCAGCAAATCCTTTAAAGACTGAATAGTCTGTTCGGTTTGACCATCTGTTTGAGGGTGGTATGCTGAACTCAACCTCAACTTGGAACCTAATGTCTCTTGCAGACTCTTCCAAAATTCAGAAGTAAACCTCGGATCTCTATCCGACACAATACACAATGGAATACCATGCAACTTAATAACCACTCTGACGTAAATCTCTGCCAACTTCGATACCGGAAAAGTGATGTTAATAGGAATAAAGTGAGCTGACTTTGTAAGCCTATCAACAATCACCCAAATAGAATCACATCCTCTCACAGTATTCGGCAAACGCGTTACAAAGTCCATTGAAATGTTGTCCCATTTCCATTCTGGAATCTCTAACGGTTGCATCAACCCAGCAGGTTTCTGGTGCTCAATTTCGACTTCTGACACGTCAAACATGCATACACAAAGCTGGCTACATCACGCTTCATACCAGGCCACCAAAACAGATTCTTCAAATCGATATACATTTTCGTCGCTCCTGGATGAATACTCAACTTACTTCTGTGACTCTCTTCCAGGATCACTTTCTTCATGTCTACACTATCAGGAATACAAATACAACCACGAAATCTCAACACGCCTTGCGCATCCAACTGATAATCGTTATTCTCTGAATGATCTACTCCAGGCATTAAATCTACCAACTTTACATCCAGTTTCTGAGCTTCTCTGATGCTGTCCAAAAGTCATTATTAATCTTTAACATGCCCAACTTTACACTCTTCGGTGTTACTTCGCAAACTAAGCTCAGATCTCTGAATTGTTCAATCAATTTCAACTCTTTAGCCATCATTGCGGACATATGTAAAGTCTTGCGGCTTAAGGCATCAGCTACCACATTAGCTTTTCCCGGATGGTAATTTAAACCAAAGTCATAATCTTTTAACAGCTCTAACCATCTTTGTTGTCTCATGTTCAGTTCCTTTTGATCAAACAGGTACTTCAAACTCTTATGGTCACTGAACACTTCGAATCTCGAACCATACAAATAATGTCTCCAAATCTTCAGCATAAAAACAACAGCAGCAAGTTCTAAATTGTGTGTAGGATAATTCTTCTCATGGATTCTCAACTGTCTTGACGCATAGGCAACTACTTTGTTACTCTACATGAGTACACCTCTCAAACCATACTTAGAAGCATCGCAATATACCACAAACGGTTCCCTTGGGTTAGGCAAGGTCAACACTGGAGCAGACGCCAACCTCCTCTTTAACTCTATAAAACTGGCTTCGCATTGAGCATCCAACACAAAAGTTTTCCCTTTACCAGTCAACTTAGTTAACGGAAGGGCCAACTTAGAAAAACCTTCAATAAACCTCCTGTAATAACCAGCAAGTACCAATAAGCTTCTAATCTCAGTTGTCGACTTCGGAGTTTCCCATTGCAACACCGCATCGACCTTAGATGGGTCTACAACAATTCCACTACCTGATATAACATGGCCCAGAAAGCTAACCTCTTCCAACCAGAATTCACACTTCGACAGTTTCGCATACAACTTTCTTTCCTTCAAAACTTGCAGTACTAATCTCAGGTGCTCCACATGCTCTTCCTTCGACTTAGAATAAATTAATATATCATCAATGAATACCACCACAAACCGATCCAAATAATCGTGAAATATACGGTTCATGTATTCCATAAAAACTCACGGTGCATTAGTAACACCAAAAGGCATTACCGTATACTCATAGTGTCCATATCTGGTTCTGAATGTAGTCTTCTGAACATCCTCATCTTTTACCTTAATCTGGTGATACCCCGACCTCAAATCATATTTACTAAACACCCGCGCACCAACCAACTGATCCATCAAGTCATAAATTCTTGGGAGCGGATATTTATTCTTAATTGTCACCTTGTTTAGTTGTCGGTAATCAATACACAACCTCATACTACCATCCTTCTTCTTTACTAATAATACTGGAGCTCCCCACGGCGACACACTCGGTCTAACAGACTTCTTCTCAAGTAAGTCTTCCAACTGTTTCTTCAAATCAACCAACTCAGATGCAGACATCCTGTACGATGCCATAGACACAGGTCTGGTACCAGGTACAAGGTCAATAGAAAATTCAACTTCTTGTTCCGGAGGAACTTCAGGAATTTCATCTGGAAACACTTCAGGAAAATCACGAACAACTTCTAACTCATCAATTATCGCTTGATTCTCAACTGATAATGAATCCACCAACGCAAACACCTGAGCATCTTCTAGCAATATCTGCCTCATCTGCTTTGTAGTTACTAAACGGGCTCCCTCCTCCTCAGGAGTAGAAAACTTCACCGACTTATCAAAGCAATTAATATGAACGCAGTTATACTCTAACCAGTTCATACCTAAAATTACGTCTATCCCACTTAGTGGCAAACATACTAAGTCAACCAGGAAATCTCTATCAAACATTGACAGAGGACATTTCAAACATACCAGAGATGTAGTCACTGATCCCTTAGCTGGAGTCTCAACTAACATCTCCCCATTCATGTGAGATAACACAAGACCCAAACGTTCAACATAATCAGCAACAATAAAACAATGAGAAGCACCAGTGTCAATAATAGCAAGTAAAGGAGTACTATTAATGAAATAAGTACCTTCAATGAGTTTGTCTTTGCTGGATGTCTGAGTCCCAGATAGAGCGAACACCCTTCCACTAGTCTTTTCCTTCTTAGGCTTCTGAAACTTGTCACACAGGTGTCCCTCTTCACCACAGTTGAAACAAACCATCCTCTTGCGTTTGCACTCAGCAATAGCGTGTCCCAACTCACCGCAACGGTAACATCTCATTGGTCCAGAGTTACACACATTACTCTTGTGACTAGGTTTTCCACACTTATAGCAAACAATACCAGCAGGAGCATCTCCCCTACTAGTTTTCTTGTCATCAGTTGCTCTCTGTTTTCCTTTGCCAACTGGAGGGTCATAAGGCTTACCACGAGTCTGATGTGACTTGCCTCTCCTCTCACTCAACAGCTTGTAATGAGCATTGTTATCTTCTTCATAAATCCTACAGCTTTCAACCAATGAATCAAAAACACAGATCTTCTGATACCTAATTGCTTTCTTGATTTCAGACTTCAATCCGTTCTCAAACTTGATACACTTAGAGAACTCAGCGGTTTCTGTGTTGTAGTGCGGATAAAACTTAGCCAACTCTTTGAACTTCGTAGCATACTCTGTAATAGATTTGTCTCTTTGCTTCAGTTCAAGAAACTCAATCTCTTTCTTACCACGGACATCTTCCGGGTAATACTTCTTCAGAAATTCCCTACGGAATACCGTCCAAGCGACCTCCTCACCTGCAGCTTCCAATACCGGACGAGTCTCTAGCCACCAGTCATCAGCTTCAACTGCTAGCATATGAGTCCTATAACGAACCTTCTATGCTGAAGTACAATCCATCACATGAAAGATTCGCTCCATTTCCTTCAACCAGTCCAGTGCACCATCAGGATCGTGCCTACCCTTGAAGGTAGGTGGATTCTCCCACTGAAACGTTGCCAAACTGCGAGACCCAGCATCTCCAGCAGGATTCGGCTGATTTTCCATAGCATTAGCTAAAGCTTGCAGAGCAGCAGCAATTGCAGCATCATTCCTTCCAGCCATTTCAACTTAAACTGCAACCACCAGCAGTCAGATTTCACAAACAACAATACTCGATTGTTAGACACGACGACTGACTCGATAACTTGGTCGGATGGACCAACCTGCTCTGATACCACTATTGTAACACCCCTTTTCTACCCAAACGAATAATTAAGCAAATCAGAGTGCATCAACTAGAGATGTCACATTTTTAACTTAAAAGACAACCGTACAACTGCTAAAATCATCTACTAGCATACATAGCACAAATTCGGATGAACCGACAACAATTTTCAGCTTAGTATTTTAATTGTAAGACAACCTATCATTTTGCAGCGGAATATAATAAGCTTTCAAACAACTCATAGTCAGCCAAAACAAGGCAAGGAATGTTTTACATCTGAACTCCACTAAAATTCAGCAAGTAATAATCTTGCATAAATTCACAAAAACAACTAGTTTCGACCATAAAAGTCAGTAACAAGGAAATCAAATAACATAATACAACTAATCGTTTACCCCCCCAAGAGTGCTACGTATCAAAGCGACCGACGACACCTTAAACAGAAACGGCACTTTATTCCGAGTTACCTGCAAATTACCACCAACGGAGGTAACATACAACGTAAAGGGTGAGATATCAACATTATAACATAAGGCATGATAGAAATCATGTCAGAATCATATCACAGCGTTATAATCTTCATAAATTTACAAACATTGTCGACAATAATTTGCAAGAAAATCCATATCTCACGCATACAACAATGATATACGACCAACATAACGATGTGACATCATGCGACTCGACTATGCACATGCATGTGGTACCAATTTTGGAGTAACACTCCACAACCAATTCATTTGCCATTAAAGGCCACCAATACAGGCACAACCAACGCCAATATAGGCCAACCAGATGATATGCCATGAAATGCATCTATTATGGAATACAACACAACTATAACGACCATACAACAAGGCCTTTAGCCTACAACCAAACTGTCCATAACGGAACATTACAATTTCATACAACTCATGAAATCACCATTTTACACCTGTTCATGTACGAGAACAATAACAACATCCTTTCAACATATAAGGACTCGGCACAATTTTGCAAGAACGACATTACTACTTGTACTCGCATATTTAATTATAGGTTTAACTACGCAATATCCTGCAATACTACTGACAGATAAACGTTCCTCACACACAACAAACTTCGTCCCTAACATTGATCATTTAAAGAAAACTATACCCATGATTCAATTCCCTACATGAACTCGATCATACCCACAGTTATAGAATTGAACCCCACCCTTACCTTGAATAGAGGCCAATTCCAAGCTTCCGGTTCTGGTTCTGCTCTCCAGTGACTTTTCTGCAACCATCTTCCGATTTCTTTGACGGGTAATTTTCTGCTCTCAACTTCTCTCTACCACGTTACTTTCTCTTTCAGTTTCTGTTTTTCTTTTCCTTTATTTCCAAATGAAAACAGAATTGAGAGTAAGTGAAAATACGAATAAGTTGGTTCCACTTTCTCAGCCTTTTACGTGCACGTTCCAATTCTGCAGTTACTGGATTTTGTGAGTGTGACGAGCGTAATGCATGTCACGACCGTGACAGCCATGCCGATCGTAATGGGCACATGACGATCGTAACGATCATGACGACCGTAACCAGCTTGTGACAAGCATCACATCAGCAAAGTTCCATTTTTTGCTCTTTTGCTTGTGTTTCACACTAACAATCCAATTTCCCGACTAATCTTTACCTAATAAACTCGAATACGACTACGACACCACGAGACACGGCAAAAATCCATAATTAAATCAATCGAAGTAAAACGGGCGTTACAGTTATGGGATTGTATGATACTGTATAATGGATAGTATCATATTTTGGATCAAAATCCTAATTTCCATGGTGGTTGTTATATGATGATTATATGATGAAGTCGTATGCCTTAGATATGTGTATTCTTTTTCTTTTTTGAGAAATGAACCTATATCTATCAATTTTAAATATTTTAGGCATAATTTTAAAATAATAATTAGATTATTTAATTGTGTTAAAATTGTAAATTTACTTGATATAATTATAGTATGGGATGTGTTGTAATTTTCTGAGAGTTTGGGTTTCTACAGAATCGAATTCGGAGGTCTGGAAGGCCTCAAACGGTGAAAAATATAGAAAATTCTGCATGTTGTCTGTCACGATTGTTTATGTTTTCGGTCGAAATCGTTTTGGACGTAAATTTTGATCTGTAAGTCCGTTTTGATCGCCATTTGAAGTTTCAGAAAGCTAATGAACACGGATATAATATAGTATAGATAAGAGAATTAGTTTCCCAATATTTTTATATCTAATATGTTAGGGAATCCAATTGCGTATATGTTCTATAAATGGATTGTTGTGCTGTTTGCTGCCGGTTGTGAAATTATTTGTGGATAATTTATCGAATACTTGTGTGTGTGATGTGCGTGTGTGCTTGTATAAGTATACTTTGGGTGTGACAACATGAAATGAATGATAGTTAATTCTTGTTGTAATGATAATACAATTGTGATTGTATTGTAAAATGTGTTGTATACCATTTAAAAGTGAATTGTGTGTGGATGATTCATAAAAATGTGCAAGTATGTGTAATTGTGTGATGAATTTTTGAAGATATGCATGAATTTTAAGATTAGGGAATGGTTGTTGAACTTGCACATGCATCATTTGTTGTTAAGAGGCAATGCTTGTTAGCTCCGTGAGAACTAGTGACTTGTCTCAAATCTATAGCGGAGTTTGAAAGCTTAGGGAATGAGTTTTTTGTGTGTTATTGGTCTAAGAAATGGACCCGATTTAATGTAAAAACCGCAAAATAATAACAAGTGATTGGTATCACATGCATGAGTTGCATTGGAGTCTTGCATTAAGTCACATCATGTATATGTTTACAATATGAGATTATGCGAAATATGAGAATTGATGAATTGACGACTTGTGAAATTGTGAGTATATACTTGTGAATAGTATGGTCACTTGAGTGATAATATATTGATAAAGCTTTAGGCATGTGAGAATAATTAGGTTATGTTTGTATGCCATAAATTACATAGTATCTTATGATTTCGATAATCATGTGAATTCTCACCCTTTTGTTGGAATGATGTTTTATACGACATCACTCAAGTACTAAGGAGTAAAGTTGCTTCTAACGCAAGGTAGCCGTTAGAGTAGCGTATTTTAGTTTCTCTATTTGTTTTAGACTGAGTCATGCTCTAATCATGTAACACTGGAAACCTTTCGATTCATATTTTGAGAGATACTTTATGTACTAAACTTTATTTTGTTATTATTATTTGAATTATGTAGAGTATCGACTTTTATGCCTAAGTGATGATTATGATGAGTTGATCATGAGGTTTTCATTATGTTAATTTATGATTGAAGTAATTCTGATGCTATATGTTATGTTATAGTGTATGAAAAGCATGAATTTATTTTAAGTGTTATTGAGCATGACAAGTATATGTGTGATGTTTTGAATTATATGTAACACCTTTATTTGAGATGCATGATAATTTACACTGATTATTTATATATATTCTACGAGGTTTAGAAGGGTGTTACATTAGTGGTATCAGAGCAGGTCGGTCCATCCTGACAGGTTGTGTAATGTTGTTTGTTCCCTAGTATACAATATGTGTGTGAAAACACTGTTGGTACACGTTTGTTTTTCTAACCTTTGTCTGCTAGAGTGGGATTGAAACAAGTGGGGCAGAAGCTTGTGTTTCTCCAATATGCTTCAAGTGTGGAGTGGTGGCTCAGTGTGTCGTTGAACGCTATTATAGTTTGGTAAATATGGTTTATCCCCCATCATGGTTGTCGGTTGTCTATTGACAAATTAAGGAGCTGATCACCCTTAATCTCTTGATGATAGTATACAGGATCATGCTGAATGGAATAGACGTGTCTCGCGAGCTTAGATGGTGTGTGCAGTGAATTGTTTGGAGTTAAGTCAAGTGCTTACAGATTGTTTTGATGAGTCGGTGCAAGATGGTGCTGAGATGTTTATGTTGATGGCAACTTTGAGTGTTAATGAAAGTGGGGCAGTTGGTGTTTTTCCAATTGTTTGTGATTTTCCAGAAGTTTTTCCTAATGAGATAAGTAATTTACCGCTGGAACATGAAATGGAGTTTGTGATCGACTTAGTACCTAGAACTAGTCTGATATAGATGACTCCATATTGTATGTCCTCATTGGAATTGAAAGAGTTTAAGAGTCAAATAGAAGATCTGCTTGAGAAGAGATTCATTTGTCCGAGTGTGTCACCGTGGGGTGCACCCGTTTTATTGGTTAAAAAGAAAAAAGGTTCTATGAGGCTTTGTGAGGACTATATACAATTGAACAATGTGACTATTAAGAATAAGTATTTACTTCCAAGGATTGATAATTTGATGGATTAGTTGGTTGGTGCAAGTGTGTTTAGTAAGATAGATTTGAGATCTGGGTATCATCAAATTCGTGTGAAGGTTGAAGATTTTCAGAAGACTGCTTTTAGAACGAGGTATGGACGTCATGAGTATTTTGTGATGCCATTTGGTGTGACTAATGCACCGGGTGTATTTATGGAGTACATGAACATGATTTTCCATCCGTATTTGGACAAGTTTGTGGTTGTGTTCATTGATGATATTTTGATCTATTTGAAAAATGAAGATGATCATGTTGAGCATTTGAAAATTGTGTAATCAGTATTGAAAGAGAAGCAGTTGTATGCTAAACTTTCTAAGTACGAGTTTTGGTTGAAGGAAGTGAGTTTCCTTGGCCATGTGATTTCAAGTAGAGCTATTGAATTTGATTCGTTTAAGGTTGAAGTGTATCGTAGTGGGAAGCTCCGAAATCAGTTTTTGAGATTAGAAGTTTTCTTGGTTTGACAGGTTATTATCGGAAATTCATTGAAGGATTTTCCAAGTTATCTTTTTCATTGACGCAGTTGACTAGGAGGGGTCAAGCTTTTGTTTAGAATGCAAAGTGTGAAGAAAGTTTTCAAAATCTTAAGATAAGGTTGACAATAATTCTTGTTTTGATTTTGCCTAATCCGGCAAAACCGTTTGTTGTATATTGTGATGCTTTGGTGATGGGATTGGGAGGTGTTTTGATACAATATCAATAAGTTGTAGCTTATGCTTCAAGACAACTTAAAATGCATGAGAGGATTAATCTGACGCATGATTTAGAGTTGGTCGTTATTGTGTTTGTGTTGAAGCTTTGAAGGCATTACTTGTTTGGATCGATATTTGAGGTGTTTAATGATCATAAGAGTTCGAAGTATCTCTTTAATCAGAAAGAATTGAATGTGAGGCAGAGGACATGGTCTGAACTTCTGAAAGATTATGATTTTGGTTTGAATTACCATCCGGGTAAAGCAAACATGGTAGCTGATGCATTGAGTAGGAAATCTTTGCACATGTCGACAATGATGGTAACATAGTTCGAAATGATTGAGAAATTTCGAGATATGAGTTTGGTTTGTGAAGAGACTTCTTATGGAGTTAAGCTTGGTATGTTAAAGCTTACTAGTGGTATTCTTTATGAGATTCGAGAAGGTCAGTAATTTGATTTGATTTTGGTATATCGGCTAACATTGATCAATCAAGGTCGAGGTGGTAATTTTCATATTGACAAAAATGGTATCATGAGATGTCATGATAGAGCTTGTGTTCCACATATAGCTGAGCTGAAAAAGAGTATCTTTTAGGAAGGGCATCATAATGGATTGAATATTCATCCGGGTGCTACTAATATGTATCAAGATTAGAGGAAAATATTTTGGTGGCCTAGTATGAAGAAAGAAATTGCAGAGTTTGTGTATTTTATTTGACTTGTCAGAAGTTGAAAATCGAACATCAGAAATTGTCGGGTTTGGTGCAACCGTTATCTATTCCTGAGTGGAAATGGGATAAATATACCGAAAGATTTTTTATCTGGTTTACCTAGATCGCCAAGTAATTGTGAAGCTATTTGGGTTATTATGGATAGATTGATGAAATCTGCTCATTTTATTCCAATGAGAATGGATTACCCGTTGGAGAAGTTAGCAAAGTTGTACATTGAGAGGATTGTTAGTTTGCGTGATATTTCGTCTAGCATTGTGTCAGATAGAGATCTGAGGTTTACTTCGAGATTTTGGGAGAGTTTACAAAGTGCTTTGGGTACAATGTTGCATTTGGGTTATGCTTATCATCCGCAGACAAGTGGGCATACGAAGAGGACAATTCAGTCACTTGAGGATCTTTTGAGAGCTTGTGTGTTGGAAAAAATAGGTGTTTGTGATAGCTACTTGCCTTTAATTGAGTTTACTTACAACAAAAAATTTCGTTCGAGTATTGGAGTGGAACCGCTTGAGGCATTGAATGGTAGGAGGTGTAGGGCACTATTGTGTTGGTATGAGTCGAAAGAGAGTGTTGTGGTTGGACCTGAGATAGTCCAGCAGACTACTGATAAGATTAAGATGATTCAGGAGAAGATGAAGATTTCTCAGAGTCGTCATAAAAGTTATCATGACATGAGGAGGAAAGCACTTGAGTTTAAAGAGAGAGATCATGTATTTCTTCAAGTTACTCCTGTAAATGGTGTTGGTAGAGCGTTGAAGTTACGTAAGTTGGCGATGCATTTTATTGGTCCTTATTGGATTTTGCAGAGGATAGGAGAGGTGGCCTATCAGGTTACTTTGTCGTCGTCACTTTATAATCTCCATGATGTGTTCCATGTATCTCAATTAAGGAAATACATTACAGATCTGTCTCATGTAGTCCAAGTAGATGATGTGCATCTGAGAGATAACCTGATTATGGAGACATCACCTATGTGGATAGAGGATCGAGAGTTGAAGCAGCTTTGAGGTAAAGAGATTGATTTGGTGAAGGTATCTTGGGGAGCACCAGCTGGTGGGAATGTGACTTGGGAGCTTGGAAGTCATATGTGTGAGTCTTATCCTGAGTTGTTCGTTTGAGGTAAATTTCTAGGACGAAAATCTTTTAAGTGGGGGAGGATTGTAACACCCCAATTTTAGTAATTATTTATTTGTTTATATTATATTAATTAATTGAGTGATTTCGTGCATAATTGATTTATTGAATAAATTCAATTATTTAATTTAGTTTATTTATTTTATTTGGTGGAATAATATATGGAAATGGTAGAAATAAGTAATTGGGTCTAGATTGAGAGTGTGAATAATAAGTGGGAGAGTGGGTTAAGTAAGCTCATTAGAATAATGAGAAATTGTGGGATTTGATCAAATAAGAGAAATAGAGAATATGATTAGAAAGATAAAAAATAGGCAAAGAGGCAAAGAGAGAAGAGGAGAAGAAAACCCAAGAACAAAAGCTCTAGAATCCAAAGAGTCAAGGTAAGGGTAGATCTTTACATGGTTATGAGATTGTATGATAATAATGTATAATGGGTAGTATCATATTTAGGATCAAATCCCTAATTTTCACGGTGGTTGTTTATTGATGATTATATGATGAACTCGTGTGCCTTAGATGTGTGTATTCTTTTTCTTTTTTGAGAATTGAACCTATATCTATCTGTTTCAAAGGTTTTAGGCATAATCTTAAAACAATGATTAGGTTGTTTAATTGTGTTAAATTGTAAATTTACTTGAGATGATTATAGTATTGGATGTGTTATAATTTTCTGAGAGTTTGGGTTTTTACGGAATCAAATTCGGAGGTCCGGAAGGCCTCCAACTGTGAAAAATGCAGAAAATTCGGCATGTTGTCTGTCACGATTGTTTATGTTTTCGGTCGAAATCGTTTTGGACGTAAATTTTGATCCGTAAGTCCGTTTTGATCCCCATTTGAAGTTTCAGAAAGCTAATGAACACGACTATAATATAGTATAGATAAGAGAATTAGTTGCCAAATATTTTTATATCTAATATGTTTGGGAAGCCAATTGTGTATATGTTCTATTAATGGATTGTTGTGCTGTTTGCTGCCGGTTGTGAAATTATTTGTGGATAATTTATCGAATACTTGTGTGTGTGTGTGTGTGTGTGTGTGTGTGTGTGTGTGTGTGTGTGTGTGTGTGTGTGTGTGTGTGCTTGTATAAGTATATTTTGGGTGTGACAATATGAAATGCATGATAGTTAATGCTTGTTGTAATGATAATACATTTGTGATTGTATTGTAAAATATGTTGTATACCATTTAAAAGTGAATTGTGTGTGGATGATTCATAAAAATGTGCAAGCATGTGTAATTGTGTGATGAATTATTGAAGATATTCATGAATTTTAAGATTAGGGAATGGTTGTTGAACTTGCACGTGCATCATTTGTTGTCAAGAGGCAATGCTTGTTAGCTCCGTGAGAACTAGTGACTTGTCTCAAACCTATAGCGGAGTTTGAAAGCTTAGGGAATGAGTTTTTTTGTGTGTTATTGGTCTAGGAAATGGACCCGATTTAATGTAAAAACCGCAAAATAATAACAAGTGATTGGTATCACATGCATGAGTTGCAATGGAGTCTTGCATTAAGTCACATCATGTATATGTTTGCAATATGAGATTATGCGAAATATGAGAATTGATGAATTGACGAATTATGAAATTGTGAGTATATACTTGTGAATAGTATGGTCACTTGAGTGATAATATATTAATGAAGCTTTTGGAGTGTGAGAATAATTAGGTTATTTTTGTATGCCATAAATTACATAGTATCTTATGATTTCGATAATCACGTGAATTCTCACCCTTTTGTTGGAATGATGTTTTATACGACATCGCTCAGGTACTAAGGAGTAAAGTTGCTTATAGGTAAGGTAACCTTTATAGTAGCATATTTTAGTTTCTCTATTTGTTTTAGATTGAGTCATGCTCTGATCATGTAACACTAGGAACCTTTCGATTCATGTTTTGAGAGATACTTTATGTACTATACTTTATTTTATTATTATTATTTGAATTATGTGGAGTATCGACTTTTATGCCTAAGTGATGATTATGATGAGTTGATCATGAGGTTTTCATTATGTTAATTTATGATTGAAGTAATTCTGATGCTACATGTTATGTCAAAGTGTATGAAAAGCAAGAATTTATTTTAAATGTTATTGAGCATGACAAGTATATGTGTGATGTTTTGAATTATATGTGACACCTTTATTTGAGATGCATGATAATTTACACTGATTATTTATATATATTCTACGGGGTTTAGAAGGGTGTTACATTAGTGGTATCAGAGCAGGTCGATCCATCCTGACAGGTTGTGTAATGTTGTTTGTTCCCTAGTATACGACATGTGTGTGAAAACACTATTGGTACACATTTGTTTTTCTAACCTTTGTCTGCTAGAGTGGGATTGAAATAAGTGGGGCAGAAGCTTGTGCTTCTCCAATATGCTTCAAGTGTGGAGTGGTGACTCAGTGTGTCGTTGAACGCTATTATAGTTTGGTAAATATGGTTTATGCCCCATCATGGTTGTCGGTTGTCTATTGACAAATTAAGGAACTGATCACCCTTAATCTCTTGTTGATAGTATACAGGATCATGTTGAATGGAATAGACGTGTCTCGCGAGCTGAGATGGTGTGTGCAGTGAATTGTTTGGAGTTAAGTCAAGTGCTTACAGATTGTTTTGATGAGTCGGTGCAAGATGGTGCTGAGATGTTTATGTTGATGGCAACTTTGAGTGTTAATGAAAGTGGGGCAGTTGGTGTTTTTCCAATTGTTTGTGATTTTCCATAAGTTTTTCCTAATGAGATAAGTAATTTACCACTGGAACATGAAATGGAGTTTTTAATCGACTTAGTACCTAGAACTAGTCTGATATAGATGGCTCCATATCGTATTGTCCTCATTGGAATTGAAAGAGTTGAAGAGTCAAATCGAAGATCTGCTTGAGAAGAGATTCATTTGTCCGAGTGTGTCACCATAAGGTGCACCAGTTTTATTGGTTAAGAAGAAAGAAGGTTCTATTAGGCTTTGTGAGGACTATATACAATTGAACAATGTGACTATTAAGAATAAGTATCCACTTCCAAGGATTGATAATTTGATGGATCAGTTGGTTGGTGCAAGTGTGTTTAGTAAGATAGATTTGAGATCTGGGTATCATCAAATTCGTGTGAAGGCTGAATATTTTCAGAAGACTGCTTTTAGAACGAGGTATGGTCGTTATGAGTATTTTGTGATGCCATTTGGTGTGACTAATACACCGGGTGTATTTATGGAGTACACGAACATGATTCTCCATCCGTATTTGGACAAGTTTGTGGTTGTGTTCATTGATGATATTTTGATCTATTTGAAAAGTGAAGAGGATCATGTTGAGCATTTGAAAATTGTGTAATCAGTGTTGAAAGAGAAGCAGTTGTATGCTAAACTTTCTAAGTGCGAGTTTTGGTTGAAGGAAGTGAGTTTCCTTGGCCATTTCATTTCAAGTAGAGCTATTGAATTTGATTCGTTTAAGGTTGAAGCGTATCGTAGTGGGAAGCTTCGAAATCAGTTTTTGAGATTAGAAGTTTTCTTGGTTTGACAGGTTATTATCGAAAATTCATTAAAGGATTTTCCAAGTTATCTTTGTCATTGACGCAGTTGACTAGGAGGGGTCAAGCTTTTGTTTGGAATGCAAAGTGTGAAGAAAGTTTTCAAAAGCTTAAGAAAAGGTTGACAACAATTCTTGTTTTAATTTTGCCTAATCCGACAGAACCGTTTGTTATATCTTGTGATGCTTTGTTGATGTGATTGGGAGGTGTTTTGATGCAATATCAATAAGTTGTAGCTTATGCTTCAAGTCAACTTAAAGTGTATGAGAGGAATAATCTCAAGCATGATTTAGAGTTGGTCGTTGTTGTGTTTGTATTGATGCTTTGAAGGCATTACTTGTTTGGATCGATATTTGAGGTGTTTAGTGATCATAAGAGTTTGAAGTATCTCTTTGATCAGAAAGAATTGAATGTGAGGAAGCGTACATGGTTGGAACTTCTGAAAGATTATGATTTTGGTTTGAATTACCATCCGGGTAAAGCAAATATGGTAGCTGATGCATTGAGTAGGAAATCTTTGCACATGTCGACGATGATGGTAAGAGAGTTCGAAATGATTGAGCAATTTCAAGATATGAGTTTGGTTTGTAAAGAGAATTCTTATGGAGTTAAGCTTGGTATGTTAAAGCTTACTAGTGGTATTCTTTATGAGATTCGAGAAGGTCAGAAATTTGATTTGAGTTTGGTATATCAGCTAATTTTGATAAATCAAGGTCGAGGTGGTAGTTTTCAGGTTGATAAAAATGGTATCATGAGATGTCGTGATAGAGCTTGTGTTCAACATATAGCTAAGCTGAAAAAGAGTATTTTTTAGGAAGGGTGTTGCGGTGAAATTTGGATCTCAAGCTATTGATTAACTTGAATCATATTTCAATTACAACCGGACTTTAATTTATCCAATAAAGGAAAGGTTTAAAGAAAGAAAGACCTAAAAATGCCAAGCAGAAGGACAAGGCCTAAAGCTGAGCAAAGAAGAGAGATCTAAAGGTTCGGGGGTTGGTTATACCTAGGGAAGGTGTTAGCATCCTAAGTATCTGTAGTACTCTACAGGAACCTCTTGTTAATATTTGTGTTTTCTAAAGTTTGCTTGCTAAGGTAATAATCTAAAGTAAAGGGTATGTACAAAGTTTGCTCGCAAAGACATCGCATCTCGTGCCTACGTATCCGGACGGGAATGGAATCAGAGCAATCGTAGTTCCCCTATCTAGGGATGAGGATCTCTTGATTGTGGTCAAGGTTCCTAAAGGGAAGTAAGTATTCATAGTGAAGTACTTACATGGAGTGCGGCGACTCCTCCTCTAAGTTGAGATTGTTATGATAAAGGGTGTCCATGGCGGGACGGTAAACATGAGTGCGGCGACTCAAATCCTAAGGCTAGGATAAAAGGGGAGAATGTCCTCGGCGGGACGGTTTAAAAGTGAGTACGGAGACTCGAATCCTAAGGCTAGGATAAAAGGGGAGAATGTCCACGGCGGGACGGTTAAAAGTGAGTGCGGCGACTCGTGTAAATGTAAAGGAAGTTGTTGTTATGTACAGATGAATATGTACAGGCGAATCAGTTTATCCTCGTAACTCAGGAGGTTAGGGAATGAGATGAACATGGTTATAACTCGAAACAAAAATCCTAGCATGTTAAATAACATATGTGGATATGAAAACAAACAAAATTCACAAATAAAGTCAAGTGGAACCACAAGAAATTTCATCTGCAACCGTTTAGGGTTTACACTGTAAACGCGCATTTCGCACATGGTCAAACCTGATGAAATATTAGTCAAACATAGAAAATAAAAATATGAAATAAAATTACATATTAAAATGAACACAATGAAAAAAGAATGGGTGAAAAATGATAAAAAATGAGAGAGTTATGATTTTTTGAAGTTTTATGTGAAAAATTGGCAACAAGGGTCATCACTGAGGATCGAACCCTGGTCAAGTATAGTGTGCGCGCATATTCTCTACCGCTGAGGCGGCCATACATCCGTTAATTAAATGGAAACAATAAATATACATGCCTTGTTTGCTTGTTTTCCTGGGCAAAACAAAAGAGCCAACACATGATTGCAAAACTACCCATAACTTACTCAATTCTCCATGTATTTTGACAAAGTTTATATGCATCTCACCCAGAAAAATATGAGGAACATGATGGTGGTGTTAGTTTTTGAAAATTACTCTTCCATTTTAAAATTAGATAGCAGGTGTATTTAAGTTTATGTGATGCATGAACACTTCCATGGTTTTGCAAAACATATCATAACTTCCTCAATTTTTATCCAAATTAAACAAACTTTATATGTAACTGGCCTAGAAAAATATGAGGAACATGATGGTTCAAGGTGTTATACACCTCCCATATGATATTTAAATAGTGTATGGAGGGTTGTTGGGGTGTTTGAAAGGGTAGAAATGCTTTTGAGCAAACTTCACTTCATGACCATTTTTGGTGTTTTCATGGATCTTGTGATTTTGGAGATTTAGTGCAAGATGTGGAAAATGTAATTACAGAACTTCTCTATGGTTTTTATCAGATGAATTGTGTATGGAATGAGGTGAATGAGCCCTCCTTTTATAGAGGAATAGGTTGAGGTGCTTGCTAGAGACCTTACTTCACCATGAAGCAAGCTTTAAGATTTTTGAAACAAACCTCCCTTGGAGGGTTTTCCACTTGCTCTTCTACAAGACCATATTTTCAAAGTTCCTTGATGGTTTTCTGATGTTTTTAGCAGGCTAGGATCATAGGGAAGGGGCTGGTGCAGCCTTTCAATTTACACCTCATGCTTGGCATTTCAACTTGTCCACTTGCTCCACTTGCAAGGCAATGGACTCAAACCTTAGATTTTGGGCTATTCTGCATAATTCTTTCTTGTATCATGCCACATACATCTCATAAATCAGATACAATAAGTTGGATCAAGAAAATTTGGCAAATTTGGTGAAAGAAATCAATCTTGAAAATTCAGCCAATGTGGGACTAAAGTGTGAAACCCTTAACTTTGAATACATGTAACTTTCTGCTCATAACTCCTCTTGAGATGTTCTAGTACAATTTAGAAAGCCCTCACATAGCCCTAAAACATTCATGTTTGCCAAGAAATCAAATTCCAATTGAAACTAGGTGAAAAATCCTCTCAAAGTTGGCTGCACACAAGCTTTTAAGGTGAAAATAACTTAGAATTTTTCTAAGTTATTTTCCCTTCTAGGAATGTTTTTGCTTCTATCTCAAAAAGTATGCATTTTCTGGTTGTGGACTAGTATGGGACTTTTGTAGGACTTGTCAAGAGCTTCCAAATGAGCTTTGAACCAACTCAATTGGATGTGTGGTTAAGGAGTTATGGTTTAGCCCTTTTCAAAACCCTAATTTCCCGATTTCTCGATTACTCTCTCATCCTTGATCCAATGATCATGAAAATTGATATGCAAGTCCATTATGACATAAGGAACAACTTTGATTCACAACTTGGATTCCAATTCTCAAAATTTGAGGAGTTGACTTTTCGGTCAACCGTACGATCGATCGGTGCCGATTGAGTCGCCTGTTGACATTCTGGATATCCTGAGACTTTGATACTTCTTGAATAGACTTTAATAAGCTATATGAACTCCATGGACCTCAATCCCACCATTACAACATCTTCCAACATCAAAGTCAAACCACAGTTGACTTTTCACTAGTTAAAAACCCTAATCGGGGCCTCCTGACTGCACCGTCTTTGATTCTGAACTGATTTCTTCAAATAGAATTCTCATTTGACTTTTATATTATCTTTGATTTGGCCCAAATCATTGGTTGATCATTCCTTGGTTGTTTTGAATTTGTCGGTGCGAAAACCCTGATTCATCTGCATCTTAAACAAAGAAAAAACTTGAACTGGGTTAGGGTTAGATAATCATATGAGTATGATCCTAAAATGATAATGAAGATCTAAGGGTTAAAATTTGGGGTATGACAAAGGGCATCGTAATGGATTGAATATTCATCTGAGTGCTACTAAGATGTATCAGGATTAGAGGAAAATATTTTGGTGGCCTAGTATGAAGAAAGAAATTGCAGAGTTTGTGTATTTTATTTGACTTGTCAGAAGTTGAAAATCGAACATCAGAAACTGTCGGGTTCGATGCAACCGTTATCTATTCCTGAGTGGAAATGGGATAGTATACCGATAGATTTTGCATCTGGTTTACCTAGAACGCCAAGTAATTGTGAAGCTATTTAGGTTATTGTGGATAAATTGGTGAAATCTGCTCACTTTATTCCAATGAGAATGGATTACCCGTTGGAGAAGTTAGCAAAGTTGTATATTGAGAGGATTGTCAGTTTGCATGATATTCCGTCTAGCATTGTGTCAGATAGAGATTTGAGGTTTACTTTGAGATTTTGGGAGAGTTTACAAAGTGCTTTGGGTACAAAGTTGCATTTGAGTTCTTCTTATCATCCGCAGACAGGTGGTCATACGAAGAGGACGATTCAGTTACTTGAGGATCTTTTGAGAGCTTGTGTGTTGGAAAAAATAGGTGTTTGGGATAGCTACTTGCCTTTAATTGATTTTACTAACAACAACAATTCTTGTTCGAGTATTGGAATGGAGCCGCTTAAGGCATTGAATGGTAGGAGGTGTAGGGCACTATTGTGTTTGTATGAGTCGAAATAGAGTGTTGTGGTTGGACCTGAGATAGTCCAGCAGACTACTGATAAGATTAAGATGATTCAGGAGAAGATGAAGATTTCTCAGAGTCGTCATAAAAGTTATCATGACATGAGGAGGAAAGCACTTGAGTTTAAAGAGAGAGATCATGTGTTTCTTCGAGTTACTCCTGTAAATGGTGTTGGTAGAGCGTTGAAGTTACGTAAGTTGACGATGCATTTTATTGGTCCTTATTAGATTTTGCAGAGGATAGGAGAGGTGGCCTATCTGGTTGATTTGTCGTCGTCGCTTTATAATCTCCATGATGTGTTCCATGTATCTCAATTAAGGAAATACATTGTAGATCTGTCTCATGTAGTCCAAGTAGATGATGTGCAGCTGAGAGATAACCTGATTGTGGAGACATCACCAATGTGGATAGAGGATCGAGAGTTGAAACAGCTTCGAGGTAAATAGATTGCTTTGGTGAAGGTAGCATGGGGAGCACCAGCTGGTGGAAATGTGACTTGGGAGCTTGAAAGTCATATGTGTGAGTCTTATCCTGAGTTGTTCGTTTTAGGTAAATTTCGAGGATGAAAATCTTTTAAGTGGGGGAGGGTTGTAACACCCCAATTTTAGTAATTATTTATTTGTTTATATTATATTAATTAATTAATTGAGTGATTTTGTGCATAATTGATTTATTGAATAAATTCAATTATTTAATTTAGTTTATTTATTTTATTTGGTGGAATAATATGTGAAAATGGTAGAAATAAGTAATTGGGTCTAGATTGAGAGTGTGAATAATAAGTGGGAGAGTGGGTTAAGTAAGCTCATTAGAATAATGAGAAATTGTGGGATTTGATCAAATAAGAGAAATAGAGAATATGGTTAGAAAGATAGAAAAGAGGAAAAGAGGCAAAGAGAGAAGAGGAGAAGAAAACCCCAAGAACAAGAGCTCTAGAATCCAAAGAGTCAAGGTAAGGGTAGATCTTTACATGGTAATGGGATTGTATGATAATAATGTATAATGTGTAGTATCATATTTAGGATCAAATCCCTAATTTTAATCGTGGTTGTTTATTTATGATTATATGATGAACTTGTGTGCCTTAGATGTGTGTATTCTTTTTCTTTTTTGAGAATTGAACCTATATCTATTCGTTTCAAAGGTTTTAGGCATAATCTTAAAACAATGATTAGGTTGTTTAATTGTGTTAAGTTGTAAATTTACTTGAGATGATTATAGTATCATATGTGTTGTAATTTTCTGAGAGTTTGGATTTTTACAGAATCGAATTCGGATGTCCGAAAGGCCTCCAACTGTGAAAAACGCAGAAAATTCTGCATGTTGTCCGTCACGATTGATTATGTTTTTGGTCGAAATCGTTTTGGACGTAACTTTTGATCTGTAAGTGTGTTTTGATCCCTGTTCAAAGTTTCGAAAAGATAATGAACACGACTATAACATAATACTTATAAGAGAATTATTTGCACAATATTTTTTTATTTAATATATATGGGAACCAATTGTGTATATTGTCTATTAATTGATTGTTTTGTTGTTTGCTGCCAGTTCTGAAATTATTTATGAATAATTTATCGAATAC
Organism: Lathyrus sativus; assembly: GCA_963859935.3. Taxonomy (NCBI): domain Eukaryota; kingdom Viridiplantae; phylum Streptophyta; class Magnoliopsida; order Fabales; family Fabaceae; genus Lathyrus; species Lathyrus sativus. The sequence goes on along the minus strand of CAWUDS030001647.1, from coordinate 20,358 downwards.
TTATGTGTGTTCTTGTACAAGTATATTTTGGGTGTGACAACATGAAATGCATGATAGTTATTACTTGATGTAATGATAATACAATTGTGATTGTATTGTAAAATGTGTTGTATATCATTTAAAAGTGAATTGTGTGTGGATGATTCATAAAAATGTGCAAGTATGTGTAATTGTTTGGTAATTTAAGTGTGATGAATTATTGAAGATATGCATGAATGTTAATATTAGGGAATGGTATTAATTGTATATGGTTTTTGAACTTGCACATGCACCATTTGTTGTCAAGAAGCAATGCTTGTCAGTTTCGTGGGAACTAGTGACTTGTCCCAAACCTAGAGTGGAGTTTAAAAGCTTAGGAAATGAGATTTTTTGTGATATTGGTCTAGAGAACGGACCCGGTTTAATGTAAAACCCGAAAAATAATAACAAGTGATTGATACCACATGCATGAGTTGCATTGGAGTCTTGCATTGAGTCACATCATGTATATGTTTGCAATATGAGATATGCAAAATATGTGAATTGATGAATTATGGAATTGTGAGTATGTATTTGTGAATAATATGGTCACTTGAGTGATAATATGTTGATGAAGCTTTTGGAGTGTGAGAATAATTAGGTTATGTCTGTATACCATAAATTATATATTATCTTATGATTTCGATAATTATGTGAATTCTCACCCTTTTGTTGGAATGATGTTTTATACGACATCGCTCAGGTACTGTGGAGTAGAGTTGCTTCTAGTGCGAGATAGCTGTTGGAGTAGGTTGTTTTAGTTTCTCTATTTATTTTAGGTTGAGTTGTGCTCTAATCATTTAACACTGGGAGCGTTTCTATTCATGTTATGAGATACTTTATGTAGTTTACTTTATTTTATTATTGCAATTTGAATTATATGGAGTATCGGCTTTTATGCCTAATTGATGATTATGAATGAGTTGATCATAGGGCTTTCATTATGTTAATTTACAATTGAAGTAATTTCGATGCTACGTGCTATGTGAATGTATATGAAAAGCATGAATTTATTTTAAGTGTTATTGAGCATGACAAGTATATGTGTGATGTTTTGAATTATATGTGACACCTTTATTTGAGATGCATGATAATTTACTCTGATGATTTATATATATTCCGTGGGGTTTAGAAGGGTGTTACAAAATACGCATCAGAAATTAAATAGAGTCCAACATAAAGTCTCAACAAGACTTTAACAAAACAAAACATCACACAATGATGAAATACATATCATCCCCAGTGCTATATATCAGAGCAACACCTCTAAGACCCAATGACAAAAGTTGAAGGGGGCATAAACGTCATCCCTTACTCAACAAGTAAGAGGACTTTTTTTAATGAGAGATGATAGAGTCTATTAATAGACATTTGATTTAATTTATATTTGTAATTTCATCTCATTAAAAAAATCCTCTCACTTGAAATGCCTCATATATATATATATATATATATATATATATATATATATATATATATATATATATATATATATATATATATATATATATATATATATATATATATATATATATATATATATATATATATATATATATATATATATATATATATATATATATATATATATATATATATATATATATATATAACGAGAATGTCATTTTTATGTGAGAACATGAGAATGAATCTGAATCATTAGATTTTAAAATAAATGGTGTAAATTATGTGTGGATTTTTTTCTCTCTCCTCCATTATTAAAATAAATGATGCGCGAGAGAGAAAAAAATGACTCATAATCTCCACCATTTATATATATATATATATATATATATATATATATATATATATATATATATATATATATATATATATATATATATATATATATATATATATATATATATATATATATATATATATATATATATATATATATATATATATATATATATATATATATATATATATATATATATATATATATATATATATATATATATATATATATATATATATATATATATATATATATATATATATATATATATATATATATATATATATACACTCCAAAAGAAAACCAAAATTTTCACAAATACTTTTCTTCAAAAAGGATATATTAAAATATCATTTTGAATCAAAATTTTATCATATAATTGCAAGTCAAATTCAAAATTTTATTTGATGACAACAAACTATATTTGAATCAAATCTAAAATTTATGATATATATTACAATAAAATATTTAATTTCAAAAAAAAACTTTATTTCTATTAAATTTCTTTGGTTTTATTTTATACAAAATCATAATCACAGTAAATATTTAAGATTATAATACGATTAAGGACCAAACAATTGAAATCATGCATCAACAAATATTTATATATAGAAGATGTATAATCCTTTGTTTGAAAGAACATGCGTACATATAAATTTATATGAAAGAACTTAAATCATGCAAATCATTTCAAAAATAAATATACACAAAATCATAAATTTCCGTACAGTCAAAACGATTTAACAAATAAAAAAACATCATGAAATATTATCATAAAAAATTCATGTCTTGAAAAACAAAATTCACACAGTCATGAAGTTTAGTGGACAAATGTCAATAAACTTAACAATAATATTTGCTCTCATACCACTTGTTAGAATTAAATCAATAACAATTAATCACATATACATGTTCTACATATTATGTCATATACTTTAGTGTGAAATATAATAGATAATATGAGCATGCATATAATTACAGGATCTACGACATGTTAAAAGATAAACACCAAACACCTGATGGCTTGTAAGGTTATTCCTCAACCGGTACTCCTAATGCTTTGAATATTCTTCAAATATTCTTCAAATGGGAAGAAGAGATAAACTGCATGTGTACGATATGTTGGCCAATTAGGGTTCCAATTATTTCGAAATTGGTCATCCTGACATCATTTCATATTTGAGTCCATATTCAATTAATTAATTATTAAATAGAAATCTAATTATCCTTTTAAATTTATTTGACCACTTAATCAATTAAAGTTCTTAATTTGATAAATACCTAATATAATTAAAATAGATATGCCAACATAATAATTATTGGAATACAATAATTAAATAATATTTAAATTATAAAATATTTCTGTTGAAAACACGTTTCTTCCATTCCAGTTGTGGTAACCAGTTATCGGGTATATGGTAATCGGTTATAGGTCGCCTTAACATAATATTGTGTTTTTTGGTTTGGGGTGTAATCGGTTACCCCAAAATATGGTAACTGGTTACACTGCGCAATTTTTCAGTTTCAGCTTTTTTTTTTAAGTTGTTTTATTTTTCCCAATCATTTTTATACATGTTGTATAAATAGCCTTAGCGCTTCCATTTTGGGGTTTAATGTCAATTTTAATTCTCACCCTCAATTACTCACTCTCTATTTTTCTCTCTTAATTTTCTCACTTCATCTTCTCCAAATTAACTAAACTCTCCATTGATTCATCATTGAAGTTTTGTATGTTCTAACATTTGGCATGAAAAGCCCTGATTCTGATCCATTAATCCACTGCAACAATGAGTACCGTTTCTAACGATAGAATCCCCACCAACCTACTGGTTCTTAATTCGAATAATTATGACAAGTGGTTCAAACAAATAAATTTTTTGTTTGGGTATCAAGAAGTTCTTGAAGTGATCAACAATGTAGTTACACCACTTAGGGAAGAAGCTACAGATGCTCAGAAAGCTACATTCAAGAAAGAGAAGAAGAAAGATTACAAGAATGAATCAAGAACAATGCCTTGTAATCTTTCTTTAACATGATGGTGACAACTCCAAAAAAGCTGGTGATTGTGAGTCGGTGAAGCAAGCTTGAGAGATCTTGGAAAAAGCTTATGTAGAGGTTGTTAAAGCAAAGGTGGTGAGGTTACTAACTCAGAAGAGGCAATTAGAGTTAACGCAAATGAAAGAGAAGGAAATGATAAATGATTATGTGATGTGTATTATGCATTTGGTGAATCAAATTAAGGTGTATGGAGAAACCGTTTTGGAGCAGAATGTTATGTCGAAGATCTTGTGTTCTTTAACGTCAAGATTCGAAAACATTATAGTGGCTATCGAAGATTCGAAGGACCTTGCAACGTTGAGCAAAGATGAACTTCAAAGCTCTATTGAGGCTCATGAGCAAAGGATGGACGAAAGAGGAAACGATAAAGCTAAAGCAAAGATTGCTTACAAGCACAACTCAACGAGAAGAGTAAAAGATCGAAAGCAAAATGGGCTTCGAGAGGGAAGCAAAATTTTCAGAATTCGGGTGGAAGATATCCACAAAATTCGAAGGTTTTGATTGAAGAAAGGGGTGAGAGCAGCTCCAAACATAGTGGTTAAAGCAACAACTTCGAGAAGATTGACAAGAGTAAGGTGAAGTATTACAATTGTCAAAGACTTGGTCATTTTGCAAGAGATTATAACGCGAAACCAAGGGAAAATCAAAGTGATGAAGCTAAAGTTGCGAGGAAAGAGGTGGATGATGAAAAAACACTTTTGGTTATGATCACGAAGGAGAATTATGGCACTAAAGAGTTTTTGGATAATAGCAGTAGCGCAAGTTGCGAGACAACAATTGCAGGAGTTCAAAAAATATTGCAGAAATATGTCCGGAGCAAAACGTAATGGTAATGGTTCGAGAGTAAGTCCAAGGGAGTGATGAGTGGTACTTGGATTCTTGTTGTTCAATTCATATGAAGGGTAGAAATGATTGGTTTGTTAAAATCAATCAAGCCACGAAGAATAAGATGAAATTCACGGATGACGCCACTTTAGCGGCCGACGAGGTCGGTGATGTTTTGATCATGAGAACGGATGGTGGTCATTCCTTGATCAAATATATGTTATACATTACAGGAATTAAGAGTAATTTCTTAAAGCATTGGCCAATTTCTTGAGAAGAACTACATGATTCGCATGGAAAACAAGATTTTGCACGTTTTGGACTGAAACGGGGTTTTAGACTTTAAAGCTCATATGTCTACCAATAGAAATTTCAATATATATTTGAGAAGGATGGAGAATAGGTGTATTTCTACATAGGAAAGTGGAGAATAGTGGTTATGACACTACCTTCTTGAGCATCTCAATTTTCACAATCTCAAAGTGTTGCAACAAAATAGTATGGTGGACTGCCGTATGCAAATTGATCACTAGGATTATGGAATATTATGGTATTGACTTGAAGAGAGAACCTAAGAAGAAGATGAGTGCAAAGGAATGTGAAATTAATGTTGGGGATATCAGGAGAAATACGGGAATATTCAAAGACATAGACGATATCTTCAAGCATAAGGATAACCCTGGTGCATTCGTAACTCTAACGCATCAGTAACTCTAAGAGGTCTAAAGTTATTTCTTTTAGACCCTTTTAGTTTATTATAACAAAATGTCTCTAAGTGGCCAAGCTTATTATAGATAGAACATTTATAGATATGGTGATTCAATTTATTCCTATTATTGAAGCATTTACTAAGTGATGTATTTGATTTCAACCATAATCCATTTTTTATTTAAGGAAGACCTTTAGTTTGATAGAATTAAATCTAGGTTTCATTTCCATTAGTAAATTTACTTAGGATTTCATTCAAATATTTCACTTTCTCCTTCATTGAAACACATGTTTCACAACTATTAGCTTGATTTCTAATATTAGTGATTTCATAGCTTAACGTTTCATTGATATTCTCTAGAAACTCAATATATTCTTTAAGATCTACATTTCTCATTTTCATCTTATCATGTACCTTGATTAAATTATCATTTAATTAAAATAGTTGCTTCTACGATAGAGTTTTTACCTCACAAACATCTTCTTTGTCAGAGGCTTTCAAGAAAACATGTTCATCCTCTTTGAACGAGCTTTTGAGAGGTTCCTCATTAGAATCTTCAGAGGTATTGTCTAGAATGTTATTGAAGAATTTTTTGGAAGAATCTTCATATAACCCTCTTGAATTTTCCTTTATTGGCTCATCTTCTTCATCAAATCATAGATATGAAAGATCTTTAAAGTTTCTTCCAAAAGTTGATTCTTCAATCTTGACGTTAAGTCTCTAAAGATTTTTCTTGTTGAGATTTCTTCCTCATCACTTCTTTCAAATATTCTGTTGGACAAGAGTTATTTATCTTCACTATTGATTAAAGAAAATATGCATCTTAATGAAGTTTTTAGGTTATTAGACGACAAATTTCTGAGGATTATTTGTCTATGGAGATTAATCTTTCAAATGAAACTACCAGAGTTAACACTTCTTTTTCTTCTTCAAAAGATCTTTTTGACGAAGTTCCTAACGGTTATTTTAGGTTTCCTGAGCTCATTTTTTCATCTTTCAATAGTTGAATAAACTCGTTAAGCTTCTCGATGATTTCTTCCTTCCTATATTTTTCCTTAAGAATAATAGACAATTCCATCTCTTGATTTAAGTATTGGATCAGGTTTCTAATTCCAATTCTTAACTCTTAGATATTTGTTAGATACAAAATTCCCCACACTTCTTATAAGGTTCTTAATGTTTGAACCATATGTTAAGATAATCCTCTGGTTCATTTGATGTTAAAACTTCTTGAATGTGTGTGTTCATTATCTCTTATTTGATACTCAGAGAGATTCCATAGATCATATCAATATTTTCCAACACTTCTTTGATGAAATTACATTTAAAGATATTATTTTCCAACACTTCCTTGATGAAATTAAAGCTAAAGATATAAAAGAACTAATTCTCACTTAAATACATGATTAAAAAATTAGTTTTGAAAGCAAGTTTGAACTTTCTTATTTCTTCTTCAATCTAAAGGAAATCATGTTTATATACCAATTCACCAATGACATAGTGAGTAGAGATAAAAAAACCATTCATTATGGCTTTCCACAATTCAAGATTAAAACTTTCAATGAATACTTTCATTCTAGCTTATCATACATCAAACTAATCAACATTAAATGATGGAGGTGTGTTTAGGAAAGTTTACATATTACCATAAGTGTTTGAACTCATCATCCTCCTAAGACGGTTAGTCCTTAAATAAGAGTGACTCTTATTCCACATGTTAGACTGGTAACTCCAAACACAAGGGTGTGAGGGTGAATTATGAAGGTTTGAAAATATTTAATTAAAAACAAAATCTTTGAGATAATTAGAGTTTTAAATTATTTGTAAAAACAAACAAAGAAATAAGCATCAGAATAAAAAAAAGGAATAAAAAAGGAAAGAAAATAAAAGAGATAATGGAAAGAGAAAGAGAAAGAAACCAAATAATTATAGAGGTTCGGTCTAAACGAATGTAACCAAATCCCCCCAAGAATTCTCCTTGACAGTTTTCATAATCTTGAGAGCTTTTAAGATATGCCCAGGAACCTCATTTTACAAGGTTTTGAAGTTTTTCAATGGATAACTTCCAACCAAACTTGGTGTTTTGATTGGATATCCTCAAAACCAAACAGATATTTTATACGAGTTGACCTCTGAATCGAGATGGATTTTTACACAGACTAATCACCTAACCAATTCATCTTTTATACCAGGATGAGCTCACGAACCTTGTGGGTAATTTTACACGGGCTAATCTTCGAACCTTTCCTTAAGATTTGATATGAGTTAATTTCATAACATGTCAAAGCTTTTATATAGGCCTAGCTTGAGAACCTTGAACGATATTTTATATTGGATGATCTTGGAATAAAATAGAGCTTTTACACGGGCTTAACTCATGAACTTTTGTGGAGATTTTGTTGGGCTCACAAACCAAATGAGAGCTTTTTGCAGTAGGCAAAACTCATGAACAAAAACGAGACTTTCTATGCAATCTACAAACTAAATAAGAGATTTTAATAGTTTAGCTCACAACCAAGCAACTTCTTATAGAAGATACTTTAATCAAGAGATAACACACTCTTGAGTAAATTACAAATATGTCTTTCACTCAAAGCAAAGATCCAAATTAAGCCTAAGAACACTCTCAAAACACTAAGGCAGAATTCAAGTGAAAAAAAGACATATTTATAGAAAAAGATGAGAGAGGGAGAAAGTAGGACCAAATATCGTTTTTTGAGTTATTTGAAATGGTAGTATGAGATCTTTATATTTATAGGATAAAACGTGGTATAAATTTGAAAACAATTCATGGGCAATTTAAGTTTCATTATCGATTAGGTTAATCGATTATCAAGCCCCCACATTGGAATGTTTTTATTTCTAACCATTGTCAATCATTAAGAGACTGTTCCAAACGATTATAGACGTTAAAAATTGAAATAATCTATTATAGCACTAGGATTAATCGTTTATACACTTGTATGCATGCTTCTAATTAATCAAATAGTTCTTTAATAAATTTGCCAGGCCTTTAAAAACATTTTTAGGTGGCTTTAACAAACTTAGACAGGATCCTCAATGGTTTTAAGTGTGTGTGATGTTTTTTTAGTAATTCCACAAATACCCTTGTGCCTTTACAAGGATGTGGTCACTTAAACAGACACAATCATGCGAGCTTTCACAAGTCTTCTATTTCACAACTTCGAGGATTCAAGTCTTAGAATCATTATATTTGACTTTTGAGTCACACAAGAACTTTAAATCTTTAGCTTGACGAGGCTTGATATATCTTCAAGTTGATTACATCATCAGAGAGTTGAGAAATCAAACCATCAGAGAATCTTGAAACAAAAGTCTTCACTTGAACATCATTGGATGGTAGTGTTGACTTCAAGGAGATGACTTGATGCTTGAGGTAATTCTTATAGGCATATGAATAAGAACATCTTCAAAATGATAGATTGATAAAACATCTTGGTACTGAGACCATCTTCGGCCTCTTGAGTTGTCTTCAAGAGATAAAGACTTTGGTGAATATCGTTGGATATCATGTGTTATCGTCATCAAAACCAAACAATTGATTTTTGTTTTGATATCAACAAACTCCAACACTTTAGATCATTTTGACAATACTTGCAAGCATGTATATTCACAACTATGTGGTTGAAGAAATTAATCTCTTACTTCAAAGTTTTTGAAAGCGTATTTATACCAGTTGTGATATACTACAACAATACTATTGTTGTGCATTTCTCTCAAAATACTAAGAGCTCTTTCCACTCAAAGCATTTTGACATCAAATACTTGCTTTCAGAGAGGAAATCCTCGAATTTCATATTCGAATTGAGCATATTTCTACAGAGAACGTGTTGGTAGATCAATTAACTAAGGACTTAATCATCGTAGCTTTTCAAATGCATGTTACTAATACGAGTCTGTCTAGTTAAGTTATTTGACATTCTGCATTAGTGGGAGTTTGAAGTATTATATTTTCATGAGTTATGTATGATATGACGTCAAAGTTTGTAATCATATTTCTTATAACATTTAAGATGATTGGACCATCATTGTATTATAGACTCTTTTACTTAAATTATAATAATTCATATTTTTTATTCTTATGTGAAATGTACTATGTATTTAACGTGTATGATTTATTTTTTTATTGCATACAATTTTTGCGTTGTTAAATCTTGTGTTTCTTACACTGTCTTGATCAGAGGTGCTATTTCAAATTATTGATATTTTGATTTTGTTATTCTTGGGATGGGTGCCAATTTTCTTGATGATGTCATCAATTTGATTTTGTTATTCTTGGGATGGGTGCCAATTTTCTTGATGATGTCATCAATGTCTTGGATCACTGGCCCGTTCGTAAAGATATGGGAAGTGACATCCCTCGGTCTATAACGATACGTGGAAGGGAGTCAAGAGGAGAAAATCACATTTTCCATAATAATAATGGAGTTGATTACCTGAGAGTGGTTATCACTCTGTTGGAGTTTAAAGTCCAGACCCATGGATTTATATATATACTTCAACCTTAAGGTTGAGAAGGACATTCAATTTCATCCAAAAACATTAGTATATCGAGTTTATCACCACCTTGTGTGAGTTTGATCAAATGCCATAATAACCCTAAAAACCTCTGATAACCTATAACCACAAGAGATTTTCACATATTGTAGTTTTAGCAAGTACAAAATATGATAGAAAAAAATATTAATAATGAGTTTAATAGGAGATATGTATCAGATACATCTTTGGTCAAATTTAATCCATATCTTAATAAAAATAACCTTTTAATCTTTAATTTGAGAGGCAAGATAAAGTCATCCAACCTTCAATAGAAATAACTACATAAAACTTGTTAATTTTCAACAATGATGGCAAGATAAGTTCATTTAATTTTCAATAAGAATCACGACATAGTCTCTGTCTAAAGAGTATTTGATCATTTTGCCTCATGTTTAGAAATCATCTAAATATATTAGTTAAGTTGAAATGTATTGATCAAATAAGTATGTTATCTTGCTTAAATCAGAACTCGTCGAATTTTGATGTTCTCAAACAAAACGCCAAAAAGGACAAAATTACAATATATGATTATTAGAATAATTGTCGATATCAAATCAATTTCAAGATTCATATTGAAATTTATTAAGTTAATCTTACATTATAATATACTTGTTAATTAACCTTCGAAATAATAGTATGCTACAACTAATAAAGGTAATTAAACAAAACGAACCATACCATAAATCATTAGCGTAGATTAACAGTTATAAAAACAGACGCGTGAACAGAACAATATACGAAGATAGTAGTTTAAAATTTGAGTTTTCATATTTAGCATTTCACCCACTTAGGTCTACATGAGAAGACAACTTCACTAACAGACTTATTATAAATTGGAGAATGCGGGGTACTTTATGATTAAATTATACCTAAAAAACTGTTGGAAATTGAAAACCCATTCGCCGCACAGTCATCAAAACCAGATCTGAGTCTGTTCCGTTAAACACAACAAAATGTGGTGGTCCTCACCAATGGTAACATGCATGACCCACTAGTACATACCCCACCATGTGCTTTCTCTCACCTTCACCAATCACGATCATGGAACTCACACGCAGCTGCTAGCTCACAAACAAAATAACGTCTAAAAAGGCAAAAATCATTATAGAACGCACCACATCATATAACCCCACACCACAAAACTATACCACTCCCACTACCACACAAAAATTAAATAATATTGCGCTGTATTAAAAAAATAAAGACAAAAACTTATATTAAAAATATAGTACTGCTATAAAATTAAAATCAAAGCAAAGCAAAGCATCATTCACGTACAACGGTCCATACCTAAATTAATTTATAACAAAATAAAGATCTCTAGTCCAATCACATTCAAAGAAGAGAAAAAAAGAAAGAAAAAAACTCAAAAATTAAATTTAAATTACAAAATAATAAAACAACAACACTCTAAAATTACAAATCAGGACATGAAAACAGAAGAAATCACAAAAGCAGACAAAGCAGTCACTGTAAAAGTGAGAACAGCAGAAGCTTTCACGTGAACACCAGCAGATTTCCCGGAGCTGCTACGCTGTGCCGCAGTCGACGGTGCATCAGCCGGAGATTCGCTTGGACTGTCACCAGCCGGAGCTGGAGGCGAGGCAGGTAATGGAGTAGGCGCATCAGCCACCGGCGAGGGAGCAGAGGCAGGTGTGGGAGAAGGAGCACCGGCTGGCTCCGGTGCCGGAGCAGGGGACGGCGACTTAGCAAACAACTCAGGAGGAAGAAGCACATTATCAACAGAGTAAATAGAAAGCGGAGTAGCATCCAAAATAGTATCCGCGATTCTGGAGGAATCAACACCGGTGTGAAGTGTAACAGAATCACCGGCAACGGAAACGGCGTAATCAAACTTCCCGGCACCGTTAGCGGCTAAACTACTAATAGGATCCTTAGTAGTTTTCAAAGATCCAATAGGAAGATATTTAGCAGCTGCGTGATACTGTAAGAGCGAAACGGTTTCAGCGTTGGTTAGTTTGGTTAAATCTGGAACTCCGTCAGCTTTGAAAGCTTCATCGTTCGGTGCGAAAATGGTTAAACCTTTATCAGCCGTTGATTGGAAGGTTTTGATGAGACCGTTAGATAGGATTAACGACGCAAACGTTTTGCATCCAGCTTTTTCTATTAAAGCGGTTATGTTAACGTCGCTTGACGGAGGAGGAGCGGTTAGGATTCCAGGAGCTATAATCGGAGCGGAAATTTCGAGAACGGAGATATTGTAAGGGATTTGTTTGATGGATTTAGTGTAAGATGAATCTAGTTTGGATCCAGGTGTGGCGGAACCGAAGCCGACTTTACCGCCTTTTAAGTCAGTGATGTTGACGGATCCGATGTTTCCTTGAGCGTTGCCGGTGGTTTGAAAGAGAGTGGTGGAGAGAGTGGTGCCGTTGGTGATTTGGTGGAGTTTGGAGTTGTCGAAGTAGTCGAGGAGGATGAGGAGGCTGAGGACTTTTTTGACAACGGAGAGGGGGTGTTTTGAGGTGATGGAAGAAAATGCGGCGTTGTTGAGGACTAAGACGGTGATGGTTTGACGGGAGTTGATTTCGTCGGCGAGTTTGGTTTGAGAGAGGAAGTTGTTGTATTGGCTGTAGTCGGGGTTGTCGGAGAGGATTTCGGTGATGTTGTGGGCGGAGATGGTGGTGGTAATGGAGAGGAGGAGGAGAGGGAAGAGGAGGAAGAGAGAGTGATTACCCATTTTGGGAAAATGGGTAATGGCAGTGAGGAAGAAAGAGAGAGATGCTTTGAGTGTTGAAGTGAAGTGGAAGAGGAAGAGTTAAAGATGGGAGTGTTGTTTGTGTAGTGATGTATTATGTGTGTGTGTCTGTGGGGTTTGTTTCTTTAACCATGGTTACGAGTAGGTAGGAATGTGAATAAAATAATTAAAGGAAATTTGCACTTTTTTCTTTCTTACATAGCAGTGCTATTTTGCATGCAAAATAAAAAATTTCTTTTGCGACACAAGGTACTCGGCTCTAAATCAAAACGTCTTGTTAGAGAAAATGATTAGTCAAACACTCAAGAACTAATATAGCCCCAAATGGAGTGGAAGAGAGTTTAGAGGCGAGGGAATTCTCAGGTGGTATATGGGATATGTTCTCCAGAGGAAATTGTGCTAATAGAGAAGAGAGGGAAGGCGAACACTCGATTTTTTTCTCTAAATTTTTAGACAGAAGTTGTGATTCCTTATAAGAGAAATAAATTTGGGAAGCGTTTTGCGTTTGCAAGATTTTATAAAGTGGCAGATGTGAGAACATTGGCGATAAAATTGGATAACATATTTATCAACAATGCTAAAATCCATGCAAATATTTCGAGATTTGGAAGATCAGAGAAGATTATTATTGGTAGGAATGTTATGGATAATAGGAGGGTTAATGTAAAAGAGAAGGAGGGAGAAATAAATAGAAGAAAAGGTTTTAAGGAAGGTAGAGTTGGGGATAGGTCGTTTGCAGATGTTGGTAATAACGAAGAGTCGGTGGTTCGTCCTAGACAGGTGCCAACAATCTTGAAGTTCCAATCGGAAGAGTCAGTGTTGAAGAGATTCAAGAGGCTTATGTTGGTGCAGTGATCAATCCCGGTATGGCATACAACATCCAGAACAACTTCGAGATTGAAAGGTAATTTTCGATTAAGGTTATACCGTTAGGTGCTAATCTTTGCTTGCTTGAGGAGAGTGATGAAGGTGAAATCAAAGACTTAATCAGGGAAGCTGAAACTTGGTGGAGACAATGGTTTATGAAGATTAGAGAGTGAAGGGAGGAAGACGTGGATAAAGATAGAATGACTTGGCTTAGGTGTTACGGTGTCCTGTGTCATGCGTGGAGTTTTTCCTTCTTTGAGATCCCGACGAAGATGGTGAGTACTTATGTGTGTGTGGATGAAAATACTCTTAAAGGGGAGTGTATGGATGTTGCGAGGATTTTAGTTCGGACTAATTGTGCTTTGGTGTTAAACGAGATCTTAAAAGTTCAGATTAATGGGGCGGTATTTAGCATCAAGATGGTAGAAAATATTCATGGCCCTTTGCGCATTTCTGTAAACAATCCTGGGACTAAAAAGGTTGTTATGTCTTCTTCTTCAGTCTTGGAGAGTTCATGGAGTAGGTTTAACAAGGAGGAAGATGTAGAACATTGGAATATGAAGACAATTGAGGAGCAAATTGAGAGGAATATAGGTTCTAGTTTTTCTCTAACTAGACCGGTTCATAACTCATTGGATGATTCAGAAATGGTTTGTTTGGTTAGTGAGAGATTGTTGGAGGATAATAACCTAGCTTGTGTAACAATGTCTACCCTTAGATTTTTGGAGTTCGATGCAGCAATTATAGCTGCTAAGGCGGCGTCCGTGTCTAAGGCTTTAACAGCAGTACGAAATGATGGGACAGAAGCAGAGCTCAAGTTAGCTGAAAAAGTGTCAGGTGTAGGATCTATTCTGATGAAGGAAAACGAGGTTATTTTAAAAGGAGAGAAAATTTCAAAGCAGAAAAAGACAAAATTTAGGAAAGTGGTGGAATTTAATGGGCCTCTATGCAAAAGAAAGTCCAAACCTAAGAAAAGAAGTTCGGGTCGGGCTTTAGTTTCTGGTTCAATAGGATATGAAGATCCAATTGAACAATTCTTCCAACCCTCTTATTTCGTAGCTCTGAAACCCAGGGTTCCTTGTTTCTCTTATTCTTCTAATCACATCTCTAATTCTGGGGAGACGGAGAATTTTTCAGCATGTGTCGTTCTTTGTTGTGATCCTATTTCTGATTCGGATGTCTGATTTGTCACGGTGAAATTTGGATACCAAACTATTGATTAGTTTGAATCTTTAATTCATTTTACAACCGAACTTTGATTTGTCCAAAGGAAGGGATAAAGATCGTAATTCCCACAATGCAATGCAAATGCAAGGTTTAGAGAGTTATAGGTTCGGGGGTCGATTAAACTTAGGGAAGGTGCTAGCATCCTAAGTTTCTGTAGTACTCTACATGAACCTCTTGTTTTATGTTTGTTTATTGCTATGTTTATCTGCTTAATGGTTGAAAGACCTAGGGGGTTTATTTCTATGTATACTCGATAAGATGTCGCATCTTATGCCTACATATCCTTACGGGAGTGGAATCAGAGTATTTGTAGTTCCCCTAAAGGGTTTGAGGAGTTCTTTGACTGTGGTCAAAGTTCCTACGGATTTAGGGTAGTTGATTGATTGAGTTTAGGAGAAGAGGTGAGTTGTCATTTTAAACCGCCACAAATTGTAGGAAAATAGTCTTTGCATCGTCTTAAGAGAAGGTCTCAAGTACTCAGATATAGATCGACGAGGTACGCCTCTATCTCTCTTAAGGCAAAGTTCCTACGGTATTGATTGTATTGATGTGGGGTGTAACACCCCTCTAATCCCCGCAATTAATTAAAATAATCAGAGTAAAATTAACATGCATTCAACCAAGGGTGTCACACTTCAAACTTTCAAACACCTGTCATGCTCATCAACACTTCAATGAATGATCATGTTTTACAATTTTAATTAGCATGTAGCAGCGGATTCATTTATCCAATGATTTTTCATAAAAGAAATATTTGTTTTCATCACATAAATCAACAAGGCTCGGGCACTAAGGCCAACTTCTTATTATTTCAATAAACAAGAAAACATAGTATATTTCTAAAACATAAACCAAGCGATCCCATTGTTACACGACCAGAGCATGACTCGACCCAACATAAATAAATTGCTAAATAGCTACACCAATAGCGGCCTCGGTACTACAAGCAGCTCTACTCTGAAATACCTGCACGATGTCATGTAGGACATCATTCCAGCAGAAGGGTGAGAAATATTACCATAATAATCAATGCATATAATTATGTATATAAGCAATCATAAAATACATATATGCCACATTTCTCACCACATTTCATATTCAATTCACACATACCTCTCAATTACCTCATCATATAAACTAATATGGTTGATCATCAAGCATATTATCATGCACATAGCATACTTTCATACAACACTCACATACTCACCACTCTTAAATCAACATATCATGTATATATGCATACTTCTCCTAACAATCATATATTCATCATTTTCAATTACACAAGTCATGTACACATACGTAAGCATAACTTTAATCAACAATTCTACCCATGCCATATGGCTCACATAAAGCCCATCAATTCTACCAATTCACTATTACACATTCACATTTCTCAATTACACAAGTAATGCACATACGCATATTCCACAATTCTCACCATACTTCATCATAACTCGTCATATACTTTACAAAGCATACTTATATAAACAAATATGGACAATCATCAAGCACATCTCTTCATGCATATTTCATAAATATTCAACAACATATCACCCACAAGCATTTTTCATATATCAATAACGTTATGCAATGTGACTCAACATAACTCAATGCAACTCAATGCTATGTGGTACCAACACTCGTTATCATTTTTCGGTTTTTACATTAAACCGGGTCCACTCTTCTAGACCGATAACCAACAAAAGCCCGTCCTCTAAACTTTCAAACCCACTCTTCTAGGCTTGGGACAAGGCACTAGTCTCCACGAAACTAGCAAACATTGCCTCTTGACTAAATGATGCATATGCAATCAACAATCAAATGCACTTAAGACCGACATCTTAATCTCATGTATTCAAATAATTCATCTCTTCAAGAATTATAGCAATGATTGCACACACAACATATTCACATATATCATCAATATATTATCAAGCAATGCACACATATCCACAATATGTTCTCATGCATTCTTCACATACAATAGCATACAAATAATATGCATTATCAACATCATCAATACATTCATCAAGCAATGCACACATATTCACAATATGTTCTCATGCATTCTTCACATACAATAGCGTACAAACAATATGCATTATCAACATCATCAATATATTCATCAAGCAATGCACACATATTCACAATATGTTCTCATGCATTCTTCACATACAATAGCATACAAACAATATGCATTATCAACATCATCAACACATTCATCAAGCAATGCACACATATTCACAATATGTTCTCATGCATTCTTCACATACAATAGCATACAAACAATATGCATTATCAACATCATCAATACATTCATCAATTCAATTATGCCAAACGGCAACCAAACACTCTCATTATTTAAGCCTCACTTACTTAAAATAATTAATCTCGATTAATCGGTAAAATCGGATAAAAGTCGGCTAAAAATAATATTTCTTTTCACCAAGTTATAAAACATATTATTAGCTTCAGTTTGATATAAAGAACGTCAAAATCCGATAAACGGTGAAGAAGTTATGAATTTTCGAAGTTTTGAAAATAATATTTTCTCACACTTACAGTGTTAATCGGTTAACGCATATGGTTAACCGATTAACCACTCCAAAAACTCAGTTTTTAGGCCAAAAACTCAGCTTTTAGGCCCCTAATACTGTGTTAATCGGTTAACGTATATGGTTAACCGATTAACACTTGAAAAACTCAGAAAAACAGCTACGGGTTCGACACTAAAACCCTCAAAAAGTCACCCGATTCAATTCTTTTCTCCCGATTAAATACCTACTCATCATTACTAATCATATAGTGACATTTTAGGACCATAAAACACTAATTCTACGACTTCCGAATTTCACCCAAAATCTTAACCACCAATTTCTCCAAAAATGTCAAAACTCATAAACTCGATCAAATTCACTCCAACGAAACTCAATACTCTCGGCTAAGCATTACCCGACTAAACTACGCAATTTATTTCGAGTTTGAACCGTTAGAACTCGATTTCTACCGATTAAATCCGTTTTTGCCCTAGAATTGAAAATGGAGAAAAACATCCAATAACTCAAACAACCCATACATAATCATACACATTGATCAAATAATAATGTTTCTCACCCTTACCTTAGATTAATCGGAAGCTAGAAGTCATTCTTGGCGATTCCAAGCTTTTCCTTTTCTCCTTCTCTTTTCTCCTCTTCCTCTATTCTTTCTCTTCTATTTTCTTTCTATCCAATTCTTTCCACTTATCCCTTATATACTTCTATTATTTCTTTCCTTCCCATTTCTCTCTTCAATTATCTACCAAATAAATCCATTTAATCCAAATCATTAAGATTAATTCCAATAAATCAATTAATTAACATAATTAATTAATTAATGAAATTCGGGTTGTTACAACCCTCCCCCACTTTAGGAATTTTCGTCCTCGAAAATGTTATCTGATTCAAATAACTCTGGATACGATCCTCGCATCCCAACCTCCCAAATCTAACTCTCTCTCGAACTACCTCCATCAAAGGAATCCCTTTACCTCGAAGTTACCTCTCGTTCATCAACCTGAACTAGCAATGCCTTAACGATCAATTTCTTTCTCACTTGTACACCATCTATCTGAATGAATGCACTTGCACTTCCTCAACTTAGGTACATGAACATATCATGCAATTCCCACAAGTGACAGCGGTAAAACAGTCTAACATACTACTTCTCCCACGCTTCCGCTGCGCCACTCTGATACAAATAAGCAAAACACGGTGGGTGCTTCCGAGACCTCAAGCTCGACCAACACCAGTTACTATTGTAACTCTCAAAACACGTCTTTTCTTGGATCCTTTTGATCTTTCTAGTCATCTCTTGCACAATCTCAGGTCCGAGTACAACACTCTTGCCTGGCACACATCAACACAAAGGATTCCTACACCTCTTACCGTACAAAGCCTCATACAATGTCATTCCGATACTAGAATGATCATTATCATTGTAGGTAATTCAAGCAACGATAGTTAACTATCCCACGATCCACCTTGATCCAACACACAAGCTCTCCACAAATCCTCTACATACTAGATAGTTCTCTTTGTCTACCCATCCGTCCACGGATGCTAGACAGAGATTATCATCAACATGTCGCTCAAAGCGTCTGCAACACTCTCAAAATCCCAATGAAAAACTCTGATTCCCATCTAACACAACATTCGATGGTATCTCATACCACTTCGCAGCTTCCTCAATATACCTCCTAGATAGCTTCAGCACAGGATGATTAATCCTCATTGGTAAGAAATAAGTTAATCTTGTCAATCTATCCACAACCACTCAAATCGAATCATACCCCTTCAAATTCTTTGGAAAACCCGACACAAAATCCATGGAAATACTATTCCATCCCACTCGAGAATATTCAACAGTTGCATCCGACCCAACGGTCTCTGGCGTTTATTCTCCGACATTCTAATAACTCTAATCCAGTATATACAAACTCAATCACTCTTCTCTTCATCTGTGGTCATCAAAATAATTCCTCAAATTCGGCCAGACCTTTCCAGTACCTGCATGGATACTCCATTTATCTCAATGTCCTTCTTCCAGTGTACTCTCATCCAACTCACACTATTCAGAACACATACTCCATCCTGACATCTCATGATACCATTTCCATAAATCCAAAAATCACCCCCTCGACTTTTATCCCTTAAATTCAATCAATCTATTAACTCGAATTAGA
This sequence comes from Lathyrus sativus, assembly GCA_963859935.3. NCBI lineage: Eukaryota > Viridiplantae > Streptophyta > Magnoliopsida > Fabales > Fabaceae > Lathyrus > Lathyrus sativus. The sequence continues at coordinate 914 of CAWUDS030001647.1, read as the reverse complement.
ATTCCGACCTCCTCGAATCTCATCGAGAATACCAATAGTCAGTCTCATCATATAAAGTTCAACTCCATGAGAAGTCTTTTCACAGACTACACTCATATTCCGAGTTTACTCAATCAGTCCTAACTTCATTACCATCATCATCGGTACATACAGAGATTTCCAATGCAATAACTCAGTTACCACTTGGTCTCAATCGAATGGTAACTCAACCAAAACCATACTCTTTCAGAAGTCTCAATTATTTCCTCTACATCATATTCAACTTCTCAAATCAAACAAATACCTTAAGATCTTAAGATCATTAACCATCTCAAATCTCAACTAAACAATTGAGGCTTCCAACCTCCGGTACAAACACACAACAACAACCAACTCTAAATCACTTGTCTGATAATTCCCTTATGTACTTTAAGTTGCTTCAAAGCATAGCCAAAACTTGTTGATATTGCACTTAACATATCTCCCAGTCATATTAGCAAAGCATTACAACACAACGAATAGTTCCGTCGGATTCGGCAAAACCAACACATAAGCTATTGACAACTTTCCAAAAACTCTCTGAACTTCTTCACAGTGGCATATCACTAATTCTTCTCCAATACTGATAACTCTAATTCTCGATGTGCAACATGATCCTCTATACTCTTCGACGCATCCAAACACCATCGATTACACAACCATTACTCACTCAATTAAGTATGGAGAACCCCATGTCAAACGGACACTCAGTTGTGAACTTATGGCGAAACACGAACCGCACTTACCACAACATCCAAATATATTTCATCAATAAATACTTAATTCCATGTCACTACTTCACCATCACATAGGGCACTGTAATAGCTTCCAACGCTTCTAATTTTGCGTCATTCCGAGTTACGGTTCTCCCGTTGCAACGACAATATGAAAACAAC
>CAWUDS030001646.1:72500-111177 GCA_963859935.3 Lathyrus sativus | reverse complement strand
ACATTTGACCTCGTCGTCAGGCATCTGTTAAACAAACAGGCATCGCCATTCTGAACAAAGACATTCTGAACCCACATTTTAGAGCTGAGAAAATTGTGAGGGTGAGAGTTCATGTGTGGATAATGAATATTTTTGTCAATACTATGTGATTTAAATATTTTTACACTTTATGTTACACATGATTGTGGCTAACAATTGTAATGATCATTTGCATGATTGAATAATGTAAATCATAATCATGTGTAAAATAAAATGAAAATAAAATTTAAATCACTTGTTATTCGCAATAATGTTCTTTACAAACACAAAAATTGTGTCCTCCATAATTATCCCATCTCTAAAATGTTGGTCCATAATGTCTTTGTTTGCCAACATTGCCTCCTCCATGGCCTTGTGAAAGCCGTTGTGTTAGCTCTTAAACAATATGATCTTCCCTAGAGAATCTAAATATTTCATAACGCAAGCAAGTACAAAATACACATCATGATTAAATAACTAACAAAGCAACTTACCTTTGAGGAAATTATCGAAGCTGAGTAACAAAGTAAATCATCTTGAAATAGAAGGTGAAATTTTGTCGGAATAGTCTTTCACCAAATATCCACTTTTGGAGAAAGTCAATCATCTTGACCGTATGAAAAATTTGAAATGATGAGAAAACAATTTTTGACAATGCACTAGTTCCTTCTATCCATTCTTATTTATAAATAAAATTGACCAATTGTTTGTACTTTATTTATATTAAGATTTTATTTTTTTAATTCAATATAAAAATAACAAATTAATTTGGTATACTAAAAAAAATATTATATGTTAAATAATTTAAAATAGATAGATATATTTTGAATAGTATCTATATTATTTATGTGAAACAAGGCATATTCAATGTAAAATTATCTATAATATTAAATAATATATACTTTTGGTTAGAAGATAAAGTATCATATCCTTTTCTAAATATTTAAATATTTTTATATATAATGTCTATATTCAATGTAAAATTACCTACTATATTAAATAATATCTTTTTTGGGATTGAAAATAAAATATAACGTCCTTTTACAAATAATGATATTTACATTAAGTTTTATATTTTTGCTTATGTTTTTAATATCTTTTTTGGGATTGAAAATAAAATATAACGTCCTTTTACAAATAATGATATTTACATTAAGTTTTATATTTTTGCTTATGTTTTTAATTCAAGATAAGAATAACATACTAATTAAACTTTATATGTTAAATCTTCATTTTAAAAAAGACATAAGTTAAATATTTTATAATAGATATATATTTTTTAAATAGTACCTATATTATTTATGTGAAACAATGCTTGTTTAATTAACAGTTATCTACTATATAAAAAAAATATTTTTTGGTAGTTTGAAAATAAAATATTGTAACCTTTTATAACAAGTTATATTTATATTTTTATATAGTAGATATATTATTCATGTGAAACAATGCAAATTCAATGTACAATTATCTACTCTATCAAATAATATATATTTTTGGTTTGAAAATGAAAAATTATATCCTTTTTAAAATAATGATATTTATATTATGTTTTTATTTATTTTTGAAACTTTTTAATTTAAGAAAAGAATAAAGGATTATTTAGGTAAATTTATATGTTAAATATTCATAAAAATATGTTATAATTTTAATATTTTTTAATAAGTAGATTTTTTAAACAGAGTCTTTATTATTTGTGTGAAACAAGTCATATTCAATGTACATGCAATTATCCACTCTATCAAACAATATATTCTTTGGGTTGAAAATAAATTATGGTATCCTTTTCTAAATTCTTTAACAGTAACATTTTTTGGAAAATTATGTTTAAAAAGCTATAAATTTCTAAGTTTATAAATTTTAATAACAAATATAATGAGGGAAAGAAATATTAGGTGCACTTTACATGTAAACTTTTCATTAAAAAACTTTAAATGTTTAACAATTATATATATATATATATATATATATATATATATATATATATATATATATATATATATATATATATATATATATATATATATATATATATATATATATATATATATATATATATATATGTTTATGTGTGTGTGTTTTTTTTTTCTTTTTCTTTGAGTATATGTATCTTTAGAAATAAGTTTAAATATAAACCCTTTTAATTTTTAACTATTAACAAAAGTTTATTTTAATTTGAAATAATTATTAGAATTTAAATATTTATAATAATATTTAAAAAATATTTCATATTATCAGAGACGACATTAGACATACCATGCTAAATAATGCATATATCATTTTGTGTGAAACAACAATATTAAATCTACTATTTTACACTCTAAGTAAATTATATGTACTTTTTGAAATTACCAACTATGAATTTACATTTCCAAAATATGATTAATCATTTAAAAAAAAACAAAATTCTTATGAGTTCATGATATAATATTTTTTTAACATATATTCAAAGAAACTGTGTCATGTTGATATTTTTAGAACTATTTTAATAATTTATTTAAATACACGTGATTGAATTGAAACCACTTAAAAAGATGTTATACCGAAGAAAAAATTAAATTGAAAAAAAAGACACTTACACAACTCTATCAAATTTATATTTTAAATTTTCATAAAAAAATGTTATATTTTTAATATTTTACAATCACTAGATTTTTTTAAACAATGTCTATATTATTCGTATGAAACAAGTCATATTTAATGTACATGTAATTATCCACTATATCAAACAATAATTTCTTTGGCTTGAAAATAATTTATGATATCCTTTTCTAAATTCATAAACAGTAACGTTTTTTTGAGAAATTATGTATAAAAAGCTATAAATTTAAAAATTTACAAATTTCAATAACAAATATAATAAGGGAAAGAAATATACGGTGCACTTTACATGTAAACTTTTTATTAAAAAGTTTTAAATTTTAATAATTATATATATATATATATATATATATATATATAATATATATATATATATATATATATATATATATATATATATATATATATATATATATATATATATATATATATATATATATGTATATATATATATATATATATATATATATATATATATATATATATATATATATATATATATATATATATATATATATATATATATATATATATATATATATATATATATATATATATATATATATATATATATATATACATACACACACACACTTATGTGTGTGAGTGAGATTCATCTTACTTGAAATGTAACTTTTTTATTTTACTCTAAATCATAGCATTTAAATTGAATTTATATTAATAATTAAATTAACATTTTTACTTAACTAACGATTCAATTAAAATTAATATAAAGGTTATGATTTTGGAAAACTTAAACAATCGTTAATTTAGAGTAAGTTAAACACCACTATATATGAGTGGGTTTCAACTTACTCCAAGAGTATTTTTTTTTCTTACTCTAAATCATATCCTTTAAATTAAATCTTTACTTAATGGTTAAATTAATATTTTTATCTAACTAGCCGTTCAATTAAATCTAAATTAAAAGTTTCGATTTAAAGCAAGTTAAAAAAGTATAGTCTTAAAGTATATGTGTGTGTGTGTGTGTGTGTGTGTTTTTGTGTAAGAAAGTGAAGATGTCTAATTAAAACAAGAGGAGGAGACTAGAAAAGGCCATAGAAGCTAGGTTACCCTCTCATTGATTTCCCTTCTGGAAAATGTGAGGGATTAAAAAAACTTGGACCTAATTATAACTATATTGTTGAGCCATTTAGTTATAACATTTGAAGGATCCACCTTTGATTCTTGCAATGCAAGCAACACCAATATCAAACCTATTTCTAAAGAGAGCTTGTACCAAACAAAACGATTGGCTATATCAATAGCTCTTATGACACCAAAAGCTTCCCTTGAAGGGATGAAGAATCAATAACCAACTCAGCAATGCCATATATAAAATCACCATGTTGATATATAATTGATTCCTACAATTATGCCAAGGTATTGATAAAGTAGTCATATGTATTGCAATTGACCTAACCACGAGTTGGAGGGAGCCATAACACCACTTGATTTTAGGATTCTTTGAAGGATTCAAATTAACTTTAAACTTTTTTAGGATGGAGAAGTCATGAATAGAGGAGTTGAAACCATTTTCATAAGGTTCAATGCTTGTTTTCAATGCAGAAGTTTGTGGTTGAATTTGACCCGGTTGCTGGCAAACCAGATGATGTTGTTGACAAAAACAATAGAAGCTTGAATGATAACTTTACAATGGGTACTTTAATTTCTTTCGAGCGTCTTCAGGATGTCGGGCACATCGTTAGATTTGCAAATGTATTATGTTACAATTCAAGATAACGGTTGAGTACTAAAAGCAAGTAAAATTTAAGCGTCGAGAAAAGAGATCATGAAACAAGAACGAATACTAGGTTACTATCAGCAAGCACATCATGTCCATATTTTGTATAGAACACTGTATTATCATATGGTGGAGTCTTCAGAGTTTTGTTCAGCCAAGATCATGGGCAAAGAGTATTTGATTGAGACATTCACATTTCGACCACAATTAGAGGTTCTTCTTTTAGTGGATGATGGTTGAAATACTCGGATGACATTTAACCTTCTATTCGAAGATGAACGGAGATTGTTCAGAGTTAGGGTAAGTTCCTCAATGTAAGTTGCATTGTTAGTTATCTGCCAAACAATATGTCTTGTACTTCCTGGAATTATGAAATGTCTTGTTTAAATTCTAAGAGTAGCCCGTATTATTTGAGAGCTAACGCAGCGACTTTCACAAGGCCATGGAGGAGGCAATGTTGGCGAACAAAGACATTCTGAACCCACATTTTAGAGCTGAGAAAATTGTGAGGGTGAGAGTTCATGTGTGGATAATGAATATTTTTGTCAATACTATGTGATTTAAATATTTTTACACTTTATGTTACACATGATTGTGGCTAACAATTGTAATGATCATTTGCATGATTGAATAATGTAAATCATAATCATGTGTAAGATAAAATGAAAATAAAATTTAAATCACTTGTTATTCGCAATAATGTTCTTTACAAACACAAAAATTGTGTCCTCCATAATTATCCCATCTCTAAAATGTTGGTCCATAATGTCTTTGTTTGCCAACATTGCCTCCTCCATGGCCTTGTGAAAGCCGTTGTGTTAGCTCTTAAACAATATGATCTTCCCTAGAGAATCTAAATATTTCATAACGCAAGCAAGTACAAAATACACATCATGATTAAATAACTAACAAAGCAACTTACCTTTGAGGAAATTATCGAAGCTGAGTAACAAAGTAAATCATCTTGAAATAGAAGGTGAAATTTTGTCGGAATAGTCTTTCACCAAATATCCACTTTTGGAGAAAGTCAATCATCTTGACCGTATGAAAAATTTGAAATGATGAGAAAACAATTTTTGACAATGCACTAGTTCCTTCTATCCATTCTTATTTATAAATAAAATTGACCAATTGTTTGTACTTTATTTATATTAAGATTTTATTTTTTTAATTTAATATAAAAATAACAAATTAATTTGGTATACTAAAAAAAATATTATATGTTAAATAATTTAAAATAGATAGATATATTTTGAATAGTATCTATATTATTTATGTGAAACAAGGCATATTCAATGTAAAATTATCTATAATATTAAATAATATATACTTTTGGTTAGAAAATAAAGTATCATATCCTTTTCTAAATATTTAAATATTTTTATATATAATGTCTATATTCAATGTAAAATTACCTACTATATTAAATAATATCTTTTTTGGGATTGAAAATAAAATATAACGTCCTTTTACAAATAATGATATTTACATTAAGTTTTATATTTTTGCTTATGTTTTTAATAATATCTTTTTTGGGATTGAAAATAAAATATAACGTCCTTTTACAAATAATGATATTTACATTAAGTTTTATATTTTTGCTTATGTTTTTAATTCAAGATAAGAATAACATACTAATTAAACTTTATATGTTAAATCTTCATTTTAAAAAAGACATAAGTTAAATATTTTATAATAGATATATATTTTTTAAATAGTACCTATATTATTTATGTGAAACAATGCTTGTTCAATTAACAGTTATCTACTATATAAAAAAAATATTTTTTGGTAGTTTGAAAATAAAATATTGTAACCTTTTATAACAAGTTATATTTATATTTTTATATAGTAGATATATTATTCATGTGAAACAATGCAAATTCAATGTACAATTATCTACTCTATCAAATAATATATATTTTTGGTTTGAAAATGAAAAATTATATCCTTTTTAAAATAATGATATTTATATTATGTTTTTATTTATTTTTGAAACTTTTTAATTTAAGAAAAGAATAAAGGATTATTTAGGTAAATTTATATGTTAAATATTCATAAAAATATGTTATAATTTTAATATTTTTTAATAAGTAGATTTTTTAAACAGAGTCTTTATTATTTGTGTGAAACAAGTCATATTCAATGTACATGCAATTATCCACTCTATCAAACAATATATTCTTTGGGTTGAAAATAAATTATGGTATCCTTTCTAAATTCTTTAACAGTAACATTTTTTGGAAAATTATGTTTAAAAAGCTATAAATTTCTAAATATATAAATTTTAATAACAAATATAATGAGGGAATGAAATATTAGGTGCACTTTACATGTAAACTTTTCATTAAAAAACTTTAAATGTTTAACAATTATATATATATATATATATATATATATATATATATATATATATATATATATATATATATATATATATATATATATATATATATATATATATATATATATATATATATATGTTTATGTGTGTGTGTTTTTTTTTCTTTTTCTTTGAGTATATGTATCTTTAGAAATAAGTTTAAATATAAACCCTTTTAATTTTTAACTATTAACAAAAGTTTATTTTAATTTGAAATAATTATTAGAATTTAAATATTTATAATAATATTTAAAAAATATTTCATATTATCAGAGACGACATTAGACATACCATGCTAAATAATGCATATATCATTTTGTGTGAAACAACAATATTAAATCTACTATTTTACACTCTAAGTAAATTATATGTACTTTTTGAAATTACCAACTATGAATTTACATTTCCAAAATATGATTAATCATTTAAAAAAAACAAAATTCTTATGAGTTCATGATATAATATTTTTTTAACATATATTCAAAGAAACTGTGTCATGTTGATATTTTTAGAACTATTTTAATAATTTATTTAAATACACGTGATTGAATTGAAACCACTTAAAAGATGTTATACCGAAGAAAAAATTAAATTGAAAAAAAAGACACTTACACAACTCTATCAAATTTATATTTTAAATTTTCATAAAAAAATGTTATATTTTTAATATTTTACAATCACTAGATTTTTTTAAACAATGTCTATATTATTCGTATGAAACAAGTCATATTTAATGTACATGTAATTATCCACTATATCAAACAATAATTTCTTTGGCTTGAAAATAATTATGATATCCTTTTCTAAATTCATAAACAGTAACGTTTTTTTGAGAAATTATGTATAAAAAGCTATAAATTTAAAAATTTACAAATTTCAATAACAAATATAATAAGGGAAAGAAATATACGGTGCACTTTACATGTAAACTTTTATTAAAAAGTTTTAAATTTTAATAATTATATATATATATATATATATATATATATATATATATATATATATATATATATATATATATATATATATATATATATATATATATATATATATATATATATATATATATATATATATATATATATATATATATATATATATGTATATATATATATATATATATATATATATATATATATATATATATATATATATATATATATATATATATATATATATATATATATATATATATATATATATATATATATACATACACACACACACTTATGTGTGTGAGTGAGATTCATCTTACTTGAAATGTAACTTTTTTATTTTACTCTAAATCATAGCATTTAAATTGAATTTATATTAATAATTAAATTAACATTTTTACTTAACTAACGATTCAATTAAAATTAATATAAAGGTTATGATTTTGGAAAACTTAAACAATCGTTAATTTAGAGTAAGTTAAACACCACTATATATGAGTGGGTTTCAACTTACTCCAAGAGTATTTTTTTTTCTTACTCTAAATCATATCCTTTAAATTAAATCTTTACTTAATGGTTAAATTAATATTTTTATCTAACTAGCCGTTCAATTAAATCTAAATTAAAAGTTTCGATTTAAAGCAAGTTAAAAAAGTATAGTCTTAAAGTATATGTGTGTGTGTGTGTGTGTGTGTGTTTTTGTGTAAGAAAGTGAAGATGTCTAATTAAAACAAGAGGAGGAGACTAGAAAAGGCCATAGAAGCTAGGTTACCCTCTCATTGATTTCCCTTCTGGAAAATGTGAGGGATTAAAAAAACTTGGACCTAATTATAACTATATTGTTGAGCCATTTAGTTATAACATTTGAAGGATCCACCTTTGATTCTTGCAATGCAAGCAACACCAATATCAAACCTATTTCTAAAGAGAGCTTGTACCAAACAAAACGATTGGCTATATCAATAGCTCTTATGACACCAAAAGCTTCCCTTGAAGGGATGAAGAATCAATAACCAACTCAGCAATGCCATATATAAAATCACCATGTTGATATATAATTGATTCCTACAATTATGCCAAGGTATTGATAAAGTAGTCATATGTATTGCAATTGACCTAACCACGAGTTGGAGGGAGCCATAACACCACTTGATTTTAGGATTCTTTGAAGGATTCAAATTAACTTTAAACTTTTTTAGGATGGAGAAGTCATGAATAGAGGAGTTGAAACCATTTTCATAAGGTTCAATGCTTGTTTTCAATGCAGAAGTTTGTGGTTGAATTTGACCCGGTTGCTGGCAAACCAGATGATGTTGTTGACAAAAACAATAGAAGCTTGAATGATAACTTTACAATGGGTACTTTAATTTCTTTCGAGCGTCTTCAGGATGTCGGGCACATCGTTAGATTTGCAAATGTATTATGTTACAATTCAAGATAACGGTTGAGTACTAAAAGCAAGTAAAATTTAAGCGTCGAGAAAAGAGATCATGAAACAAGAACGAATACTAGGTTACTATCAGCAAGCACATCATGTCCATATTTTGTATAGAACACTGTATTATCATATGGTGGAGTCTTCAGAGTTTTGTTCAGCCAAGATCATGGGCAAAGAGTATTTGATTGAGACATTCACATTTCGACCACAATTAGAGGTTCTTCTTTTAGTGGATGATGGTTGAAATACTCGGATGACATTTAACCTTCTATTCGAAGATGAACGGAGATTGTTCAGAGTTAGGGTAAGTTCCTCAATGTAAGTTGCATTGTTAGTTATCTGCCAAACAATATGTCTTGTACTTCCTGGAATTATGAAATGTCTTGTTTAAATTCTAAGAGTAGCCCGTATTATTTGAGAGCTAACGCAGCGACTTTCACAAGGCCATGGAGGGAGGCAATGTTGGCGAACAAAGACATTCTGAACCCACATTTTAGAGCTGAGAAAATTGTGAGGGTGAGAGTTCATGTGTGGATAATGAATATTTTTGTCAATACTATGTGATTTAAATATTTTTACACTTTATGTTACACATGATTGTGGCTAACAATTGTAATGATCATTTGCATGATTGAATAATGTAAATCATAATCATGTGTAAGATAAAATGAAATAAAATTTAAATCACTTGTTATTCGCAATAATGTTCTTTACAAACACAAAAATTGTGTCCTCCATAATTATCCCATCTCTAAAATGTTGGTCCATAATGTCTTTGTTTGCCAACATTGCCTCCTCCATGGCCTTGTGAAAGCCGTTGTGTTAGCTCTTAAACAATATGATCTTCCCTAGAGAATCTAAATATTTCATAACGCAAGCAAGTACAAAATACACATCATGATTAAATAACTAACAAAGCAACTTACCTTTGAGGAAATTATCGAAGCTGAGTAACAAAGTAAATCATCTTGAAATAGAAGGTGAATTTTGTCGGAATAGTCTTTCACCAAATATCCACTTTTGGAGAAAGTCAATCATCTTGACCGTATGAAAAATTTGAAATGATGAGAAAACAATTTTTGACAATGCACTAGTTCCTTCTATCCATTCTTATTTATAAATAAAATTGACCAATTGTTTGTACTTTATTTATATTAAGATTTTATTTTTTTAATTTAATATAAAAATAACAAATTAATTTGGTATACTAAAAAAAATATTATATGTTAAATAATTTAAAATAGATAGATATATTTTGAATAGTATCTATATTATTTATGTGAAACAAGGCATATTCAATGTAAAATTATCTATAATATTAAATAATATATACTTTTGGTTAGAAAATAAAGTATCATATCCTTTTCTAAATATTTAAATATTTTTATATATAATGTCTATATTCAATGTAAAATTACCTACTATATTAAATAATATCTTTTTTGGGATTGAAAATAAAATATAACGTCCTTTTACAAATAATGATATTTACATTAAGTTTTATATTTTTGCTTATGTTTTTAATAATATCTTTTTTGGGATTGAAAATAAAATATAACGTCCTTTTACAAATAATGATATTTACATTAAGTTTTATATTTTTGCTTATGTTTTTAATTCAAGATAAGAATAACATACTAATTAAACTTTATATGTTAAATCTTCATTTTAAAAAAGACATAAGTTAAATATTTTATAATAGATATATATTTTTTAAATAGTACCTATATTATTTATGTGAAACAATGCTTGTTCAATTAACAGTTATCTACTATATAAAAAAAATATTTTTTGGTAGTTTGAAAATAAAATATTGTAACCTTTTATAACAAGTTATATTTATATTTTTATATAGTAGATATATTATTCATGTGAAACAATGCAAATTCAATGTACAATTATCTACTCTATCAAATAATATATATTTTTGGTTTGAAAATGAAAAATTATATCCTTTTTAAAATAATGATATTTATATTATGTTTTTATTTATTTTTGAAACTTTTTAATTTAAGAAAAGAATAAAGGATTATTTAGGTAAATTTATATGTTAAATATTCATAAAAATATGTTATAATTTTAATATTTTTAATAAGTAGATTTTTTAAACAGAGTCTTTATTATTTGTGTGAAACAAGTCATATTCAATGTACATGCAATTATCCACTCTATCAAACAATATATTCTTTGGGTTGAAAATAAATTATGGTATCCTTTTCTAAATTCTTTAACAGTAACATTTTTGGAAAATTATGTTTAAAAAGCTATAAATTTCTAATATATAAATTTAATAACAAATATAATGAGGGAATGAAATATTAGGTGCACTTTACATGTAAACTTTTCATTAAAAAACTTTAAATGTTTAACAATTATATATATATATATATATATATATATATATATATATATATATATATATATATATATATATATATATATATATATATATATATATATATATATATATATATATATATATATATATATATATATATATGTTTATGTGTGTGTGTTTTTTTTTTCTTTTTCTTTGAGTATATGTATCTTTAGAAATAAGTTTAAATATAAACCCTTTTAATTTTTAACTATTAACAAAAGTTTATTTTAATTTGAAATAATTATTAGAATTTAAATATTTATAATAATATTTAAAAAATATTTCATATTATCAGAGACGACATTAGACATACCATGCTAAATAATGCATATATCATTTTGTGTGAAACAACAATATTAAATCTACTATTTTACACTCTAAGTAAATTATATGTACTTTTTGAAATTACCAACTATGAATTTACATTTCCAAAATATGATTAATCATTTAAAAAAAAACAAAATTCTTATGAGTTCATGATATAATATTTTTTTAACATATATTCAAAGAAACTGTGTCATGTTGATATTTTTAGAACTATTTTAATAATTTATTTAAATACACGTGATTGAATTGAAACCACTTAAAAAGATGTTATACCGAAGAAAAAATTAAATTGAAAAAAAAGACACTTACACAACTCTATCAAATTTATATTTAAATTTTCATAAAAAATGTTATATTTTTAATATTTTACAATCACTAGATTTTTTTAAACAATGTCTATATTATTCGTATGAAACAAGTCATATTTAATGTACATGTAATTATCCACTATATCAAACAATAATTTCTTTGGCTTGAAAATAATTTATGATATCCTTTTCTAAATTCATAAACAGTAACGTTTTTTTGAGAAATTATGTATAAAAAGCTATAAATTTAAAAATTTACAAATTTCAATAACAAATATAATAAGGGAAAGAAATATACGGTGCACTTTACATGTAAACTTTTTATTAAAAAGTTTTAAATTTTAATAATTATATATATATATATATATATATATATATATATATATATATATATATATATATATATATATATATATATTATATATATATATATATATATATTATATATATATATATATATATATATATATATATATATATATATATATATATATATATATATATGTATATATATATATATATATATATATATATATATATATATATATATATATATATATATATATATATATATATATATATATATATATATATATATATATATACATACACACACACACTTATGTGTGTGAGTGAGATTCATCTTACTTGAAATGTAACTTTTTTATTTTACTCTAAATCATAGCATTTAAATTGAATTTATATTAATAATTAAATTAACATTTTTACTTAACTAACGATTCAATTAAAATTAATATAAAGGTTATGATTTTGGAAAACTTAAACAATCGTTAATTTAGAGTAAGTTAAACACCACTATATATGAGTGGGTTTCAACTTACTCCAAGAGTATTTTTTTTTCTTACTCTAAATCATATCCTTTAAATTAAATCTTTACTTAATGGTTAAATTAATATTTTTATCTAACTAGCCGTTCAATTAAATCTAAATTAAAAGTTTCGATTTAAAGCAAGTTAAAAAAGTATAGTCTTAAAGTATATGTGTGTGTGTGTGTGTGTGTGTGTTTTTGTGTAAGAAAGTGAAGATGTCTAATTAAAACAAGAGGAGGAGACTAGAAAAGGCCATAGAAGCTAGGTTACCCTCTCATTGATTTCCCTTCTGGAAAATGTGAGGATTAAAAAAACTTGGACCTAATTATAACTATATTGTTGAGCCATTTAGTTATAACATTTGAAGGATCCACCTTTGATTCTTGCAATGCAAGCAACACCAATATCAAACCTATTTCTAAAGAGAGCTTGTACCAAACAAAACGATTGGCTATATCAATAGCTCTTATGACACCAAAAGCTTCCCTTGAAGGGATGAAGAATCAATAACCAACTCAGCAATGCCATATATAAAATCACCATGTTGATATATAATTGATTCCTACAATTATGCCAAGGTATTGATAAAGTAGTCATATGTATTGCAATTGACCTAACCACGAGTTGGAGGGAGCCATAACACCACTTGATTTTAGGATTCTTTGAAGGATTCAAATTAACTTTAAACTTTTTTAGGATGGAGAAGTCATGAATAGAGGAGTTGAAACCATTTTCATAAGGTTCAATGCTTGTTTTCAATGCAGAAGTTTGTGGTTGAATTTGACCCGGTTGCTGGCAAACCAGATGATGTTGTTGACAAAAACAATAGAAGCTTGAATGATAACTTTACAATGGGTACTTTAATTTCTTTCGAGCGTCTTCAGGATGTCGGGCACATCGTTAGATTTGCAAATGTATTATGTTACAATTCAAGATAACGGTTGAGTACTAAAAGCAAGTAAAATTTAAGCGTCGAGAAAAGAGATCATGAAACAAGAACGAATACTAGGTTACTATCAGCAAGCACATCATGTCCATATTTTGTATAGAACACTGTATTATCATATGGTGGAGTCTTCAGAGTTTTGTTCAGCCAAGATCATGGGCAAAGAGTATTTGATTGAGACATTCACATTTCGACCACAATTAGAGGTTCTTCTTTTAGTGGATGATGGTTGAAATACTCGGATGACATTTAACCTTCTATTCGAAGATGAACGGAGATTGTTCAGAGTTAGGGTAAGTTCCTCAATGTAAGTTGCATTGTTAGTTATCTGCCAAACAATATGTCTTGTACTTCCTGGAATTATGAAATGTCTTGTTTAAATTCTAAGAGTAGCCCGTATTATTTGAGAGCTAACGCAGCGACTTTCACAAGGCCATGGAGGAGGCAATGTTGGCGAACAAAGACATTCTGAACCCACATTTTAGAGCTGAGAAAATTGTGAGGGTGAGAGTTCATGTGTGGATAATGAATATTTTTGTCAATACTATGTGATTTAAATATTTTTACACTTTATGTTACACATGATTGTGGCTAACAATTGTAATGATCATTTGCATGATTGAATAATGTAAATCATAATCATGTGTAAGATAAAATGAAAATAAAATTTAAATCACTTGTTATTCGCAATAATGTTCTTTACAAACACAAAAATTGTGTCCTCCATAATTATCCCATCTCTAAAATGTTGGTCCATAATGTCTTTGTTTGCCAACATTGCCTCCTCCATGGCCTTGTGAAAGCCGTTGTGTTAGCTCTTAAACAATATGATCTTCCCTAGAGAATCTAAATATTTCATAACGCAAGCAAGTACAAAATACACATCATGATTAAATAACTAACAAAGCAACTTACCTTTGAGGAAATTATCGAAGCTGAGTAACAAAGTAAATCATCTTGAAATAGAAGGTGAAATTTTGTCGGAATAGTCTTTCACCAAATATCCACTTTTGGAGAAAGTCAATCATCTTGACCGTATGAAAAATTTGAAATGATGAGAAAACAATTTTTGACAATGCACTAGTTCCTTCTATCCATTCTTATTTATAAATAAAATTGACCAATTGTTTGTACTTTATTTATATTAAGATTTTATTTTTTTAATTTAATATAAAAATAACAAATTAATTTGGTATACTAAAAAAAATATTATATGTTAAATAATTTAAAATAGATAGATATATTTTGAATAGTATCTATATTATTTATGTGAAACAAGGCATATTCAATGTAAAATTATCTATAATATTAAATAATATATACTTTTGGTTAGAAAATAAAGTATCATATCCTTTTCTAAATATTTAAATATTTTTATATATAATGTCTATATTCAATGTAAAATTACCTACTATATTAAATAATATCTTTTTTGGGATTGAAAATAAAATATAACGTCCTTTTACAAATAATGATATTTACATTAAGTTTTATATTTTTGCTTATGTTTTTAATAATATCTTTTTTGGGATTGAAAATAAAATATAACGTCCTTTTACAAATAATGATATTTACATTAAGTTTTATATTTTTGCTTATGTTTTTAATTCAAGATAAGAATAACATACTAATTAAACTTTATATGTTAAATCTTCATTTTAAAAAAGACATAAGTTAAATATTTTATAATAGATATATATTTTTTAAATAGTACCTATATTATTTATGTGAAACAATGCTTGTTCAATTAACAGTTATCTACTATATAAAAAAAATATTTTTTGGTAGTTTGAAAATAAAATATTGTAACCTTTTATAACAAGTTATATTTATATTTTTATATAGTAGATATATTATTCATGTGAAACAATGCAAATTCAATGTACAATTATCTACTCTATCAAATAATATATATTTTTGGTTTGAAAATGAAAAATTATATCCTTTTTAAAATAATGATATTTATATTATGTTTTTATTTATTTTTGAAACTTTTTAATTTAAGAAAAGAATAAAGGATTATTTAGGTAAATTTATATGTTAAATATTCATAAAAATATGTTATAATTTTAATATTTTTTAATAAGTAGATTTTTTAAACAGAGTCTTTATTATTTGTGTGAAACAAGTCATATTCAATGTACATGCAATTATCCACTCTATCAAACAATATATTCTTTGGGTTGAAAATAAATTATGGTATCCTTTTCTAAATTCTTTAACAGTAACATTTTTTGGAAAATTATGTTTAAAAAGCTATAAATTTCTAAATATATAAATTTTAATAACAAATATAATGAGGGAATGAAATATTAGGTGCACTTTACATGTAAACTTTTCATTAAAAAACTTTAAATGTTTAACAATTATATATATATATATATATATATATATATATATATATATATATATATATATATATATATATATATATATATATATATATATATATATATATATATATATATATATATATATATATATATATATATATATATATATATATATATGTTTATGTGTGTGTGTTTTTTTACCTTTTTCTTTGAGTATATGTATCTTTAGAAATAAGTTTAAATATAAACCCTTTTAATTTTTAACTATTAACAAAAGTTTATTTTAATTTGAAATAATTATTAGAATTTAAATATTTATAATAATATTTAAAAAATATTTCATATTATCAGAGACGACATTAGACATACCATGCTAAATAATGCATATATCATTTTGTGTGAAACAACAATATTAAATCTACTATTTTACACTCTAAGTAAATTATATGTACTTTTTGAAATTACCAACTATGAATTTACATTTCCAAAATATGATTAATCATTTAAAAAAAACAAAATTCTTATGAGTTCATGATATAATATTTTTTTAACATATATTCAAAGAAACTGTGTCATGTTGATATTTTTAGAACTATTTTAATAATTTATTTAAATACACGTGATTGAATTGAAACCACTTAAAAAGATGTTATACCGAAGAAAAAATTAAATTGAAAAAAAAGACACTTACACAACTCTATCAAATTTATATTTTAAATTTTCATAAAAAAATGTTATATTTTTAATATTTTACAATCACTAGATTTTTTTAAACAATGTCTATATTATTCGTATGAAACAAGTCATATTTAATGTACATGTAATTATCCACTATATCAAACAATAATTTCTTTGTCTTGAAAATAATTTATGATATCCTTTTCTAAATTCATAAACAGTAACGTTTTTTTGAGAAATTATGTATAAAAAGCTATAAATTTAAAAATTTACAAATTTCAATAACAAATATAATAAGGGAAAGAAATATACGGTGCACTTTACATGTAAACTTTTTATTAAAAAGTTTTAAATTTTAATAATTATATATATATATATATATATATATATATATATATATATATATATATATATATATACACACACACTTATGTGTGTGAGTGAGATTCATCTTACTTGAAATGTAACTTTTTTATTTTACTCTAAATCATAGCATTTAAATTGAATTTATATTAATAATTAAATTAACATTTTTACTTAACTAACGATTCAATTAAAATTAATATAAAGGTTATGGTTTTGGAAAACTTAAACAATCGTTAATTTAGAGTAAGTTAAACACCACTATATATGAGTGGGTTTCAACTTACTCCAAGAGTAATTTTTTTTCTTACTCTAAATCATATCCTTTAAATTAAATCTTTACTTAATGGTTAAATTAATATTTTTATCTAACTAGCCGTTCAATTAAATCTAAATTAAAAGTTTCGATTTAAAGTAAGTTAAAAAAGTATAGTCTTAAAGTATGTGTGTGTGTGTGTGTTGTGTGTGTGTGTTTTTGTGTAAGAAAGTGAAGATGTCTAATTAAAACAAGAGGAGGAGACTAGAAAAGGCCATAGAAGCTAGGTTACCCTCTCATTGATTTCCCTTCTGGAAAATGTGAGGGATTAAAAAAACTTGGACCTAATTATAACTATATTGTTGAGCCATTTAGTTATAACATTTGAAGGATCCACCTTTGATTCTTGCAATGCAAGCAACACCAATATCAAACCTATTTCTAAAGAGAGCTTGTACCAAACAAAACGATTGGCTATATCAATAGCTCTTATGACACCAAAAGCTTCCCTTGAAGGGATGAAGAATCAATAACCAACTCAGCAATGCCATATATAAAATCACCATGTTGATATATAATTGATTCCTACAATTATGCCAAGGTATTGATAAAGTAGTCATATGTATTGCAATTGACCTAACCACGAGTTGGAGGGAGCCATAACACCACTTGATTTTAGGATTCTTTGAAGGATTCAAATTAACTTTAAACTTTTTTAGGATGGAGAAGTCATGAATAGAGGAGTTGAAACCATTTTCATAAGGTTCAATGCTTGTTTTCAATGCAGAAGTTTGTGGTTGAATTTGACCCGGTTGCTGGCAAACCAGATGATGTTGTTGACAAAAACAATAGAAGCTTGAATGATAACTTTACAATGGGTACTTTAATTTCTTTCGAGCGTCTTCAGGATGTCGGGCACATCGTTAGTTTTGCAAATGTATTATGTTACAATTCAAGATAACGGTTGAGTACTAAAAGCAAGTAAAATTTAAGCGTCGAGAAAAGAGATCATGAAACAAGAACGAATACTAGGTTACTATCAGCAAGCACATCATGTCCATATTTTGTATAGAACACTGTATTATCATATGGTGGAGTCTTCAGAGTTTTGTTCAGCCAAGATCATGGGCAAAGAGTATTTGATTGAGACATTCACATTTCGACCACAATTAGAGGTTCTTCTTTTAGTGGATGATGGTTGAAATACTCGGATGACATTTAACCTTCTATTCGAAGATGAACGGAGATTGTTCAGAGTTAGGGTAAGTTCCTCAATGTAAGTTGCATTGTTAGTTATCTGCCAAACAATTTGTCTTGTACTTCCTGGAATTATGAAATGTCTTGTTTAAATTCTAAGAGTAGCCCGTATTATTTGAGAGCTAACGCAGCGACTTTCACAAGGCCATGGAGGAGGCAATGTTGGCGAACAAAGACATTCTGAACCCACATTTTAGAGCTGAGAAAATTGTGAGGGTGAGAGTTCATGTGTGGATAATGAATATTTTTGTCAATACTATGTGATTTAAATATTTTTACACTTTATGTTACACATGATTGTGGCTAACAATTGTAATGATCATTTGCATGATTGAATAATGTAAATCATAATCATGTGTAAGATAAAATGAAAATAAAATTTAAATCACTTGTTATTCGCAATAATGTTCTTTACAAACACAAAAATTGTGTCCTCCATAATTATCCCATCTCTAAAATGTTGGTCCATAATGTCTTTGTTTGCCAACATTGCCTCCTCCATGGCCTTGTGAAAGCCGTTGTGTTAGCTCTTAAACAATATGATCTTCCCTAGAGAATCTAAATATTTCATAACGCAAGCAAGTACAAAATACACATCATGATTAAATAACTAACAAAGCAACTTACCTTTGAGGAAATTATCGAAGCTGAGTAACAAAGTAAATCATCTTGAAATAGAAGGTGAAATTTTGTCGGAATAGTCTTTCACCAAATATCCACTTTTGGAGAAAGTCAATCATCTTGACCGTATGAAAAATTTGAAATGATGAGAAAACAATTTTTGACAATGCACTAGTTCCTTCTATCCATTCTTATTTATAAATAAAATTGACCAATTGTTTGTACTTTATTTATATTAATATTTTATTTTTTTAATTTAATATAAAAATAACAAATTAATTTGGTATACTAAAAAAAATATTATATGTTAAATAATTTAAAATAGATAGATATATTTTGAATAGTATCTATATTATTTATGTGAAACAAGGCATATTCAATGTAAAATTATCTATAATATTAAATAATATATACTTTTGGTTAGAAAATAAAGTATCATATCCTTTTCTAAATATTTAAATATTTTTATATATAATGTCTATATTCAATGTAAAATTACCTACTATATTAAATAATATCTTTTTTGGGATTGAAAATAAAATATAACGTCCTTTTACAAATAATGATATTTACATTAAGTTTTATATTTTTGCTTATGTTTTTAATAATATCTTTTTTGGGATTGAAAATAAAATATAACGTCCTTTTACAAATAATGATATTTACATTAAGTTTTATATTTTTGCTTATGTTTTTAATTCAAGATAAGAATAACATACTAATTAAACTTTATATGTTAAATCTTCATTTTAAAAAAGACATAGTTAAATATTTTATAATAGATATATATTTTTTAAATAGTACCTATATTATTTATGTGAAACAATGCTTGTTCAATTAACAGTTATCTACTATATAAAAAAAAAATATTTTTTTGGTAGTTTGAAAATAAAATATTGTAACCTTTTATAACAAGTTATATTTATATTTTTATATAGTAGATATATTATTCATGTGAAACAATGCAAATTCAATGTACAATTATCTACTCTATCAAATAATATATATTTTTGGTTTGAAAATGAAAAATTATATCCTTTTTAAAATAATGATATTTATATTATGTTTTTATTTATTTTTGAAACTTTTTAATTTAAGAAAAGAATAAAGGATTATTTAGGTAAATTTATATGTTAAATATTCATAAAAATATGTTATAATTTTAATATTTTTTAATAAGTAGATTTTTTAAACAGAGTCTTTATTATTTGTGTGAAACAAGTCATATTCAATATACATGCAATTATCCACTCTATCAAACAATATATTCTTTGGGTTGAAAATAAATTATGGTATCCTTTTCTAAATTCTTTAACAGTAACATTTTTTGGAAAATTATGTTTAAAAAGCTATAAATTTATAAATTTTAATAACAAATATAATGAGGGAATGAAATATTAGGTGCACTTTACATGTAAACTTTTCATTAAAAAACTTTAAATGTTTAACAATTATATATATATATATATATATATATATATATATATATATATATATATATATATATATATATATATATATATGTTTATGTGTGTGTGTTTTTTTATCTTTTTCTTTGAGTATATGTATCTTTAGAAATAAGTTTAAATATAAACCCTTTTAATTTTCAACTATTAACAAAAGTTTATTTTAATTTGAAATAATTATTAGAATTTAAATATTTATAATAATATTTAAAAAATATTTCATATTATCAGAGACGACATTAGACATACCATGCTAAATAATGCATATATCATTTTGTGTGAAACAACAATATTAAATCTACTATTTTACACTCTAAGTAAATTATATGTACTTTTTGAAATTACCAACTATGAATTTACATTTCCAAAACATGATTAATCATTTAAAAAAAACAAAATTCTTATGAGTTCATGATATAATATTTTTTTAACATATATTCAAAGAAACTGTGTCATGTTGATATTTTTAGAACTATTTTAATAATTTATTTAAATACACGTGATTGAATTGAAACCACTTAAAAAGATGTTATACCGAAGAAAAAATTAAATTGAAAAAAAAGACACTTACACAACTCTATCAAATTTATATTTTAAATTTTCATAAAAAAATGTTATATTTTTAATATTTTACAATCACTAGATTTTTTTAAACAATGTCTATATTATTCGTATGAAACAAGTCATATTTAATGTACATGTAATTATCCACTATATCAAACAATAATTTCTTTGGCTTGAAAATAATTTATGATATCCTTTTCTAAATTCATAAACAGTAACGTTTTTTTGAGAAATTATGTATAAAAAGCTATAAATTTAAAAATTTACAAATTTCAATAACAAATATAATAAGGGAAAGAAATATACGGTGCACTTTACATGTAAACTTTTTATTAAAAAGTTTTAAATTTTAATAATAATATATATATATATATATACACACACACACTTATGTGTGTGAGTGAGATTCATCTTACTTGAAATGTAACTTTTTTATTTTACTCTAAATCATAGCATTTAAATTGAATTTATATTAATAATTAAATTAACATTTTTACTTAATTAACGATTCAATTAAAATTAATATAAAGGTTATGGTTTTGGAAAACTTAAACAATCGTTAATTTAGAGTAAGTTAAACACCACTATATATGAGTGGGTTTCAACTTACTCCAAGAGTAATTTTTTTTCTTACTCTAAATCATATCCTTTAAATTAAATCTTTACTTAATGGTTAAATTAATATTTTTATCTAACTAGCCGTTCAATTAAATCTAAATTAAAAGTTTCGATTTAAAGTAAGTTAAAAAAGTATAGTCTTAAAGTATGTGTGTGTGTGTGTGTTGTGTGTGTGTGTTTTTGTGTAAGAAAGTGAAGATGTCTAATTAAAACAAGAGGAGGAGACTAGAAAAGGCCATAGAAGCTAGGTTACCCTCTCATTGATTTCCCTTCTGGAAAATGTGAGGGATTAAAAAAACTTGGACCTAATTATAACTATATTGTTGAGCCATTTAGTTATAACATTTGAAGGATCCACCTTTGATTCTTGCAATGCAAGCAACACCAATATCAAACCTATTTCTAAAGAGAGCTTGTACCAAACAAAACGATTGGCTATATCAATAGCTCTTATGACACCAAAAGCTTCCCTTGAAGGGATGAAGAATCAATAACCAACTCAGCAATGCCATATATAAAATCACCATGTTGATATATAATTGATTCCTACAATTATGCCAAGGTATTGATAAAGTAGTCATATGTATTGCAATTGACCTAACCACGAGTTGGAGGGAGCCATAACACCACTTGATTTTAGGATTCTTTGAAGGATTCAAATTAACTTTAAACTTTTTTAGGATGGAGAAGTCATGAATAGAGGAGTTGAAACCATTTTCATAAGGTTCAATGCTTGTTTTCAATGCAGAAGTTTGTGGTTGAATTTGACCCGGTTGCTGGCAAACCAGATGATGTTGTTGACAAAAACAATAGAAGCTTGAATGATAACTTTACAATGGGTACTTTAATTTCTTTCGAGCGTCTTCAGGATGTCGGGCACATCGTTAGATTTGCAAATGTATTATGTTACAATTCAAGATAACGGTTGAGTACTAAAAGCAAGTAAAATTTAAGCGTCGAGAAAAGAGATCATGAAACAAGAACGAATACTAGGTTACTATCAGCAAGCACATCATGTCCATATTTTGTATAGAACACTGTATTATCATATGGTGGAGTCTTCAGAGTTTTGTTCAGCCAAGATCATGGGCAAAGAGTATTTGATTGAGACATTCACATTTCGACCACAATTAGAGGTTCTTCTTTTAGTGGATGATGGTTGAAATACTCGGATGACATTTAACCTTCTATTCGAAGATGAACGGAGATTGTTCAGAGTTAGGGTAAGTTCCTCAATGTAAGTTGCATTGTTAGTTATCTGCCAAACAATATGTCTTGTACTTCCTGGAATTATGAAATGTCTTGTTTAAATTCTAAGAGTAGCCCGTATTATTTGAGAGCTAACGCAGCGACTTTCACAAGGCCATGGAGGAGGCAATGTTGGCGAACAAAGACATTCTGAACCCACATTTTAGAGCTGAGAAAATTGTGAGGGTGAGAGTTCATGTGTGGATAATGAATATTTTTGTCAATACTATGTGATTTAAATATTTTTACACTTTATGTTACACATGATTGTGGCTAACAATTGTAATGATCATTTGCATGATTGAATAATGTAAATCATAATCATGTGTAAGATAAAATGAAAATAAAATTTAAATCACTTGTTATTCGCAATAATGTTCTTTACAAACACAAAAATTGTGTCCTCCATAATTATCCCATCTCTAAAATGTTGGTCCATAATGTCTTTGTTTGCCAACATTGCCTCCTCCATGGCCTTGTGAAAGCCGTTGTGTTAGCTCTTAAACAATATGATCTTTCCTAGAGAATCTAAATATTTCATAACGCAAGCAAGTACAAAATACACATCATGATTAAATAACTAACAAAGCAACTTACCTTTGAGGAAATTATCGAAGCTGAGTAACAAAGTAAATCATCTTGAAATAGAAGGTGAAATTTTGTCGGAATAGTCTTTCACCAAATATCCACTTTTGGAGAAAGTCAATCATCTTGACCGTATGAAAAATTTGAAATGATGAGAAAACAATTTTTGACAATGCACTAGTTCCTTCTATCCATTCTTATTTATAAATAAAATTGACCAATTGTTTGTACTTTATTTATATTAAGATTTTATTTTTTTAATTTAATATAAAAATAACAAATTAATTTGGTATACTAAAAAAAATATTATATGTTAAATAATTTAAAATAGATAGATATATTTTGAATAGTATCTATATTATTTATGTGAAACAAGGCATATTCAATGTAAAATTATCTATAATATTAAATAATATATACTTTTGGTTAGAAAATAAAGTATCATATCCTTTTCTAAATATTTAAATATTTTTATATATAATGTCTATATTCAATGTAAAATTACCTACTATATTAAATAATATCTTTTTTGGGATTGAAAATAAAATATAACGTCCTTTTACAAATAATGATATTTACATTAAGTTTTATATTTTTGCTTATGTTTTTAATAATATCTTTTTTGGGATTGAAAATAAAATATAACGTCCTTTTACAAATAATGATATTTACATTAAGTTTTATATTTTTGCTTATGTTTTTAATTCAAGATAAGAATAACATACTAATTAAACTTTATATGTTAAATCTTCATTTTAAAAAAGACATAAGTTAAATATTTTATAATAGATATATATTTTTTAAATAGTACCTATATTATTTATGTGAAACAATGCTTGTTCAATTAACAGTTATCTACTATATAAAAAAAATATTTTTTGGTAGTTTGAAAATAAAATATTGTAACCTTTTATAACAAGTTATATTTATATTTTTATATAGTAGATATATTATTCATGTGAAACAATGCAAATTCAATGTACAATTATCTACTCTATCAAATAATATATATTTTTGGTTTGAAAATGAAAAATTATATCCTTTTTAAAATAATGATATTTATATTATGTTTTTATTTATTTTTGAAACTTTTTAATTTAAGAAAAGAATAAAGGATTATTTAGGTAAATTTATATGTTAAATATTCATAAAAATATGTTATAATTTTAATATTTTTTAATAAGTAGATTTTTTAAACAGAGTCTTTATTATTTGTGTGAAACAAGTCATATTCAATGTACATGCAATTATCCACTCTATCAAACAATATATTCTTTGGGTTGAAAATAAATTATGGTATCCTTTTCTAAATTCTTTAACAGTAACATTTTTTGGAAAATTATGTTTAAAAAGCTATAAATTTCTAAATATATAAATTTTAATAACAAATATAATGAGGGAATGAAATATTAGGTGCACTTTACATGTAAACTTTTCATTAAAAAACTTTAAATGTTTAACAATTATATATATATATATATATATATATATATATATATATATATATATATATATATATATATATATATATATATATATATATATATATATATATATATATATATATATATATATATATATATATATATATATATATATATATATATATATATATATATATATATATATATATATATATATATATATATATATATATATATGTTTATGTGTGTGTGTTTTTTTACCTTTTTCTTTGAGTATATGTATCTTTAGAAATAAGTTTAAATATAAACCCTTTTAATTTTTAACTATTAACAAAAGTTTATTTTAATTTGAAATAATTATTAGAATTTAAATATTTATAATAATATTTAAAAAATATTTCATATTATCAGAGACGACATTAGACATACCATGCTAAATAATGCATATATCATTTTGTGTGAAACAACAATATTAAATCTACTATTTTACACTCTAAGTAAATTATATGTACTTTTTGAAATTACCAACTATGAATTTACATTTCCAAAATATGATTAATCATTTAAAAAAAACAAAATTCTTATGAGTTCATGATATAATATTTTTTTAACATATATTCAAAGAAACTGTGTCATGTTGATATTTTTAGAACTATTTTAATAATTTATTTAAATACACGTGATTGAATTGAAACCACTTAAAAAGATGTTATACCGAAGAAAAAATTAAATTGAAAAAAAAGACACTTACACAACTCTATCAAATTTATATTTTAAATTTTCATAAAAAAATGTTATATTTTTAATATTTTACAATCACTAGATTTTTTTAAACAATGTCTATATTATTCGTATGAAACAAGTCATATTTAATGTACATGTAATTATCCACTATATCAAACAATAATTTCTTTGTCTTGAAAATAATTTATGATATCCTTTTCTAAATTCATAAACAGTAACGTTTTTTTGAGAAATTATGTATAAAAAGCTATAAATTTAAAAATTTACAAATTTCAATAACAAATATAATAAGGGAAAGAAATATACGGTGCACTTTACATGTAAACTTTTTATTAAAAAGTTTTAAATTTTAATAATTATATATATATATATATATATACACACACACACTTATGTGTGTGAGTGAGATTCATCTTACTTGAAATGTAACTTTTTTATTTTACTCTAAATCATAGCATTTAAATTGAATTTATATTAATAATTAAATTAACATTTTTACTTAACTAACGATTCAATTAAAATTAATATAAAGGTTATGGTTTTGGAAAACTTAAACAATCGTTAATTTAGAGTAAGTTAAACACCACTATATATGAGTGGGTTTCAACTTACTCCAAGAGTAATTTTTTTTCTTACTCTAAATCATATCCTTTAAATTAAATCTTTACTTAATGGTTAAATTAATATTTTTATCTAACTAGCCGTTCAATTAAATCTAAATTAAAAGTTTCGATTTAAAGTAAGTTAAAAAAGTATAGTCTTAAAGTATGTGTGTGTGTGTGTGTTGTGTGTGTGTGTTTTTGTGTAAGAAAGTGAAGATGTCTAATTAAAACAAGAGGAGGAGACTAGAAAAGGCCATAGAAGCTAGGTTACCCTCTCATTGATTTCCCTTCTGGAAAATGTGAGGGATTAAAAAAACTTGGACCTAATTATAACTATATTGTTGAGCCATTTAGTTATAACATTTGAAGGATCCACCTTTGATTCTTGCAATGCAAGCAACACCAATATCAAACCTATTTCTAAAGAGAGCTTGTACCAAACAAAACGATTGGCTATATCAATAGCTCTTATGACACCAAAAGCTTCCCTTGAAGGGATGAAGAATCAATAACCAACTCAGCAATGCCATATATAAAATCACCATGTTGATATATAATTGATTCCTACAATTATGCCAAGGTATTGATAAAGTAGTCATATGTATTGCAATTGACCTAACCACGAGTTGGAGGGAGCCATAACACCACTTGATTTTAGGATTCTTTGAAGGATTCAAATTAACTTTAAACTTTTTTAGGATGGAGAAGTCATGAATAGAGGAGTTGAAACCATTTTCATAAGGTTCAATGCTTGTTTTCAATGCAGAAGTTTGTGGTTGAATTTGACCCGGTTGCTGGCAAACCAGATGATGTTGTTGACAAAAACAATAGAAGCTTGAATGATAACTTTACAATGGGTACTTTAATTTCTTTCGAGCGTCTTCAGGATGTCGGGCACATCGTTAGATTTGCAAATGTATTATGTTACAATTCAAGATAACGGTTGAGTACTAAAAGCAAGTAAAATTTAAGCGTCGAGAAAAGAGATCATGAAACAAGAACGAATACTAGGTTACTATCAGCAAGCACATCATGTCCATATTTTGTATAGAACACTGTATTATCATATGGTGGAGTCTTCAGAGTTTTGTTCAGCCAAGATCATGGGCAAAGAGTATTTGATTGAGACATTCACATTTCGACCACAATTAGAGGTTCTTCTTTTAGTGGATGATGGTTGAAATACTCGGATGACATTTAACCTTCTATTCGAAGATGAACGGAGATTGTTCAGAGTTAGGGTAAGTTCCTCAATGTAAGTTGCATTGTTAGTTATCTGCCAAACAATTTGTCTTGTACTTCCTGGAATTATGAAATGTCTTGTTTAAATTCTAAGAGTAGCCCGTATTATTTGAGAGCTAACGCAGCGACTTTCACAAGGCCATGGAGGAGGCAATGTTGGCGAACAAAGACATTCTGAACCCACATTTTAGAGCTGAGAAAATTGTGAGGGTGAGAGTTCATGTGTGGATAATGAATATTTTTGTCAATACTATGTGATTTAAATATTTTTACACTTTATGTTACACATGATTGTGGCTAACAATTGTAATGATCATTTGCATGATTGAATAATGTAAATCATAATCATGTGTAAGATAAAATGAAAATAAAATTTAAATCACTTGTTATTCGCAATAATGTTCTTTACAAACACAAAAATTGTGTCCTCCATAATTATCCCATCTCTAAAATGTTGGTCCATAATGTCTTTGTTTGCCAACATTGCCTCCTCCATGGCCTTGTGAAAGCCGTTGTGTTAGCTCTTAAACAATATGATCTTCCCTAGAGAATCTAAATATTTCATAACGCAAGCAAGTACAAAATACACATCATGATTAAATAACTAACAAAGCAACTTACCTTTGAGGAAATTATCGAAGCTGAGTAACAAAGTAAATCATCTTGAAATAGAAGGTGAAATTTTGTCGGAATAGTCTTTCACCAAATATCCACTTTTGGAGAAAGTCAATCATCTTGACCGTATGAAAAATTTGAAATGATGAGAAAACAATTTTTGACAATGCACTAGTTCCTTCTATCCATTCTTATTTATAAATAAAATTGACCAATTGTTTGTACTTTATTTATATTAATATTTTATTTTTTTAATTTAATATAAAAATAACAAATTAATTTGGTATACTAAAAAAAATATTATATGTTAAATAATTTAAAATAGATAGATATATTTTGAATAGTATCTATATTATTTATGTGAAACAAGGCATATTCAATGTAAAATTATCTATAATATTAAATAATATATACTTTTGGTTAGAAAATAAAGTATCATATCCTTTTCTAAATATTTAAATATTTTTATATATAATGTCTATATTCAATGTAAAATTACCTACTATATTAAATAATATCTTTTTTGGGATTGAAAATAAAATATAACGTCCTTTTACAAATAATGATATTTACATTAAGTTTTATATTTTTGCTTATGTTTTTAATAATATCTTTTTTGGGATTGAAAATAAAATATAACGTCCTTTTACAAATAATGATATTTACATTAAGTTTTATATTTTTGCTTATGTTTTTAATTCAAGATAAGAATAACATACTAATTAAACTTTATATGTTAAATCTTCATTTTAAAAAAGACATAGTTAAATATTTTATAATAGATATATATTTTTTAAATAGTACCGATATTATTTATGTGAAACAATGCTTGTTCAATTAACAGTTATCTACTATATAAAAAAAAAATATTTTTTTGGTAGTTTGAAAATAAAATATTGTAACCTTTTATAACAAGTTATATTTATATTTTTATATAGTAGATATATTATTCATGTGAAACAATGCAAATTCAATGTACAATTATCTACTCTATCAAATAATATATATTTTTGGTTTGAAAATGAAAAATTATATCCTTTTTAAAATAATGATATTTATATTATGTTTTTATTTATTTTTGAAACTTTTTAATTTAAGAAAAGAATAAAGGATTATTTAGGTAAATTTATATGTTAAATATTCATAAAAATATGTTATAATTTTAATATTTTTTAATAAGTAGATTTTTTAAACAGAGTCTTTATTATTTGTGTGAAACAAGTCATATTCAATATACATGCAATTATCCACTCTATCAAACAATATATTCTTTGGGTTGAAAATAAATTATGGTATCCTTTTCTAAATTCTTTAACAGTAACATTTTTTGGAAAATTATGTTTAAAAAGCTATAAATTTATAAATTTTAATAACAAATATAATGAGGGAATGAAATATTAGGTGCACTTTACATGTAAACTTTTCATTAAAAAACTTTAAATGTTTAACAATTATATATATATATATATATATATATATATATATATATATATATATATATATATATATATATATATATATATATATATATATATATATATATATATATATATATATATATATATATATATATATATATATATATATATATATATATATATATATATATATATATATATATATATATATATATATATATATATATATATATATATATATATATATATATATATATATATATATATATATATATATATATATATATATATATATATATATATATATATATATATATATATATATGTTTATGTGTGTGTGTTTTTTTATCTTTTTCTTTGAGTATATGTATCTTTAGAAATAAGTTTAAATATAAACCCTTTTAATTTTCAACTATTAACAAAAGTTTATTTTAATTTGAAATAATTATTAGAATTTAAATATTTATAATAATATTTAAAAAATATTTCATATTATCAGAGACGACATTAGACATACCATGCTAAATAATGCATATATCATTTTGTGTGAAACAACAATATTAAATCTACTATTTTACACTCTAAGTAAATTATATGTACTTTTTGAAATTACCAACTATGAATTTACATTTCCAAAACATGATTAATCATTTAAAAAAAACAAAATTCTTATGAGTTCATGATATAATATTTTTTTAACATATATTCAAAGAAACTGTGTCATATTTTTAGAACTATTTTAATAATTTATTTAAATACACGTGATTGAATTGAAACCACTTAAAAAGATGTTATACCGAAGAAAAAATTAAATTGAAAAAAAAGACACTTACACAACTCTATCAAATTTATATTTTAAATTTTCATAAAAAAATGTTATATTTTTAATATTTTACAATCACTAGATTTTTTTAAACAATGTCTATATTATTCGTATGAAACAAGTCATATTTAATGTACATGTAATTATCCACTATATCAAACAATAATTTCTTTGGCTTGAAAATAATTTATGATATCCTTTTCTAAATTCATAAACAGTAACGTTTTTTTGAGAAATTATGTATAAAAAGCTATAAATTTAAAAATTTACAAATTTCAATAACAAATATAATAAGGGAAAGAAATATACGGTGCACTTTACATGTAAACTTTTTATTAAAAAGTTTTAAATTTTAATAATAATATATATATATATATATATACACACACACACTTATGTGTGTGAGTGAGATTCATCTTACTTGAAATGTAACTTTTTTATTTTACTCTAAATCATAGCATTTAATTGAATTTATATTAATAATTAAATTAACATTTTTACTTAATTAACGATTCAATTAAAATTAATATAAAGGTTATGGTTTTGGAAAACTTAAACAATCGTTAATTTAGAGTAAGTTAAACACCACTATATATGAGTGGGTTTCAACTTACTCCAAGAGTAATTTTTTTTCTTACTCTAAATCATATCCTTTAAATTAAATCTTTACTTAATGGTTAAATTAATATTTTTATCTAACTAGCCGTTCAATTAAATCTAAATTAAAAGTTTCGATTTAAAGTAAGTTAAAAAAGTATAGTCTTAAAGTATGTGTGTGTGTGTGTGTTGTGTGTGTGTGTTTTTGTGTAAGAAAGTGAAGATGTCTAATTAAAACAAGAGGAGGAGACTAGAAAAGGCATAGAAGCTAGGTTACCCTCTCATTGATTTCCCTTCTGGAAAATGTGAGGGATTAAAAAAAACTTGGACCTAATTATAACTATATTGTTGAGCCATTTAGTTATAACATTTGAAGGATCCACCTTTGATTCTTGCAATGCAAGCAACACCAATATCAAACCTATTTCTAAAGAGAGCTTGTACCAAACAAAACGATTGGCTATATCAATAGCTCTTATGACACCAAAAGCTTCCCTTGAAGGGATGAAGAATCAATAACCAACTCAGCAATGCCATATATAAAATCACCATGTTGATATATAATTGATTCCTACAATTATGCCAAGGTATTGATAAAGTAGTCATATGTATTGCAATTGACCTAACCACGAGTTGGAGGGAGCCATAACACCACTTGATTTTAGGATTCTTTGAAGGATTCAAATTAACTTTAAACTTTTTTAGGATGGAGAAGTCATGAATAGAGGAGTTGAAACCATTTTCATAAGGTTCAATGCTTGTTTTCAATGCAGAAGTTTGTGGTTGAATTTGACCCGGTTGCTGGCAAACCAGATGATGTTGTTGACAAAAACAATAGAAGCTTGAATGATAACTTTACAATGGGTACTTTAATTTCTTTCGAGCGTCTTCAGGATGTCGGGCACATCGTTAGATTTGCAAATGTATTATGTTACAATTCAAGATAACGGTTGAGTACTAAAAGCAAGTAAAATTTAAGCGTCGAGAAAAGAGATCATGAAACAAGAACGAATACTAGGTTACTATCAGCAAGCACATCATGTCCATATTTTGTATAGAACACTGTATTATCATATGGTGGAGTCTTCAGAGTTTTGTTCAGCCAAGATCATGGGCAAAGAGTATTTGATTGAGACATTCACATTTCGACCACAATCAGAGGTTCTTCTTTTAGTGGATGATGGTTGAAATACTCGGATGACATTTAACCTTCTATTCGAAGATGAACGAAGATTGTTCAGAGTTAGGGTAAGTTCCTCAATGTAAGTTGCATTGTTAGTTATCTGCCAAACAATTTGTCTTGTACTTCCTGGAATTATGAAATGTCTTGTTTAAATTCTAAGAGTAGCCCGTATTATTTGAGAGCTAACGCAGCGACTTTCACAAGGCCATGGAGGAGGCAATGTTGGCGAACAAAGACATTCTGAACCCACATTTTAGAGCTGAGAAAATTGTGAGGGTGAGAGTTCATGTGTGGATAATGAATATTTTTGTCAATACTATGTGATTTAAATATTTTACACTTTATGTTACACATGATTGTGGCTAACAATTGTAATGATCATTTGCATGATTGAATAATGTAAATCATAATCATGTGTAAGATAAAATGAAAATAAAATTTAAATCACTTGTTATTCGCAATAATGTTCTTTACAAACACAAAAATTGTGTCCTCCATAATTATCCCATCTCTAAAATGTTGGTCCATAATGTCTTTGTTTGCCAACATTGCCTCCTCCATGGCCTTGTGAAAGCCGTTGTGTTAGCTCTTAAACAATATGATCTTCCCTAGAGAATCTAAATATTTCATAACGCAAGCAAGTACAAAATACACATCATGATTAAATAACTAACAAAGCAACTTACCTTTGAGGAAATTATCGAAGCTGAGTAACAAAGTAAATCATCTTGAAATAGAAGGTGAAATTTTGTCGGAATAGTCTTTCACCAAATATCCACTTTTGGAGAAAGTCAATCATCTTGACCGTATGAAAAATTTGAAATGATGAGAAAACAATTTTTGACAATGCACTAGTTCCTTCTATCCATTCTTATTTATAAATAAAATTGACCAATTGTTTGTACTTTATTTATATTAAGATTTTATTTTTTTAATTCAATATAAAAATAACAAATTAATTTGGTATACTAAAAAAAATATTATATGTTAAATAATTTAAAATAGATAGATATATTTTGAATAGTATCTATATTATTTATGTGAAACAAGGCATATTCAATGTAAAATTATCTATAATATTAAATAATATATACTTTTGGTTAGAAGATAAAGTATCATATCCTTTTCTAAATATTTAAATATTTTTATATATAATGTCTATATTCAATGTAAAATTACCTACTATATTAAATAATATCTTTTTTGGGATTGAAAATAAAATATAACGTCCTTTTACAAATAATGATATTTACATTAAGTTTTATATTTTTGCTTATGTTTTTAATAATATCTTTTTTGGGATTGAAAATAAAATATAACGTCCTTTTACAAATAATGATATTTACATTAAGTTTTATATTTTTGCTTATGTTTTTAATTCAAGATAAGAATAACATACTAATTAAACTTTATATGTTAAATCTTCATTTTAAAAAAGACATAAGTTAAATATTTTATAATAGATATATATTTTTTAAATAGTACCTATATTATTTATGTGAAACAATGCTTGTTTAATTAACAGTTATCTACTATATAAAAAAAATATTTTTTGGTAGTTTGAAAATAAAATATTGTAACCTTTTATAACAAGTTATATTTATATTTTTATATAGTAGATATATTATTCATGTGAAACAATGCAAATTCAATGTACAATTATCTACTCTATCAAATAATATATATTTTTGGTTTGAAAATGAAAAATTATATCCTTTTTAAAATAATGATATTTATATTATGTTTTTATTTATTTTTGAAACTTTTTAATTTAAGAAAAGAATAAAGGATTATTTAGGTAAATTTATATGTTAAATATTCATAAAAATATGTTATAATTTTAATATTTTTTAATAAGTAGATTTTTTAAACAGAGTCTTTATTATTTGTGTGAAACAAGTCATATTCAATGTACATGCAATTATCCACTCTATCAAACAATATATTCTTTGGGTTGAAAATAAATTATGGTATCCTTTTCTAAATTCTTTAACAGTAACATTTTTTGGAAAATTATGTTTAAAAAGCTATAAATTTCTAAGTTTATAAATTTTAATAACAAATATAATGAGGGAAAGAAATATTAGGTGCACTTTACATGTAAACTTTTCATTAAAAAATTTTAAATGTTTAACAATTATATATATATATATATATATATATATATATATATATATATATATATATATATATATATATATATATATATATATATATATATATATATATATATATATATATATATATATATATATATATATATATATATATATATATATATATATATATATATATATATATATATATATATATATATATATATATATGTTTATGTGTGTGTGTTTTTTTTTTCTTTTTCTTTGAGTATATGTATCTTTAGAAATAAGTTTAAATATAAACCCTTTTAATTTTTAACTATTAACAAAAGTTTATTTTAATTTGAAATAATTATTAGAATTTAAATATTTATAATAATATTTAAAAAATATTTCATATTATCAGAGACGACATTAGACATACCATGCTAAATAATGCATATATCATTTTGTGTGAAACAACAATATTAAATCTACTATTTTACACTCTAAGTAAATTATATGTACTTTTTGAAATTACCAACTATGAATTTACATTTCCAAAATATGATTAATCATTTAAAAAAAAACAAAATTCTTATGAGTTCATGATATAATATTTTTTTAACATATATTCAAAGAAACTGTGTCATGTTGATATTTTTAGAACTATTTTAATAATTTATTTAAATACACGTGATTGAATTGAAACCACTTAAAAAGATGTTATACCGAAGAAAAAATTAAATTGAAAAAAAAGACACTTACACAACTCTATCAAATTTATATTTTAAATTTTCATAAAAAAATGTTATATTTTTAATATTTTACAATCACTAGATTTTTTTAAACAATGTCTATATTATTCGTATGAAACAAGTCATATTTAATGTACATGTAATTATCCACTATATCAAACAATAATTTCTTTGGCTTGAAAATAATTTATGATATCCTTTTCTAAATTCATAAACAGTAACGTTTTTTTGAGAAATTATGTATAAAAAGCTATAAATTTAAAAATTTACAAATTTCAATAACAAATATAATAAGGGAAAGAAATATACGGTGCACTTTACATGTAAACTTTTTATTAAAAAGTTTTAAATTTTAATAATTATATATATATATATATATATATATATATATATATATATATATAT
This sequence comes from Lathyrus sativus, assembly GCA_963859935.3. Lineage (NCBI taxonomy): Eukaryota > Viridiplantae > Streptophyta > Magnoliopsida > Fabales > Fabaceae > Lathyrus > Lathyrus sativus. The sequence continues at coordinate 75,395 of CAWUDS030001646.1, read as the reverse complement.
ATATATATATATATATATATATATATATATATATATATATATATATATATATATATATATATATATATATATATATATATATATATATATATATATATATATATATATATATATATATATATATGTATATATATATATATATATATATATATATATATATATATATATATATATATATATATATATATATATATATATATATATATATATATATATATATATATATATATATATATATATATATATATATATATATATATATATATATATATATATATATATATATATATATATACATACACACACACACTTATGTGTGTGAGTGAGATTCATCTTACTTGAAATGTAACTTTTTTATTTTACTCTAAATCATAGCATTTAAATTGAATTTATATTAATAATTAAATTAACATTTTTACTTAACTAACGATTCAATTAAAATTAATATAAAGGTTATGATTTTGGAAAACTTAAACAATCGTTAATTTAGAGTAAGTTAAACACCACTATATATGAGTGGGTTTCAACTTACTCCAAGAGTATTTTTTTTTCTTACTCTAAATCATATCCTTTAAATTAAATCTTTACTTAATGGTTAAATTAATATTTTTATCTAACTAGCCGTTCAATTAAATCTAAATTAAAAGTTTCGATTTAAAGTAAGTTAAAAAAGTATAGTCTTAAAGTATGTGTGTGTGTGTGTGTTGTGTGTGTGTGTTTTTGTGTAAGAAAGTGAAGATGTCTAATTAAAACAAGAGGAGGAGACTAGAAAAGGCCATAGAAGCTAGGTTACCCTCTCATTGATTTCCCTTCTGGAAAATGTGAGGGATTAAAAAAACTTGGACCTAATTATAACTATATTGTTGAGCCATTTAGTTATAACATTTGAAGGATCCACCTTTGATTCTTGCAATGCAAGCAACACCAATATCAAACCTATTTCTAAAGAGAGCTTGTACCAAACAAAACGATTGGCTATATCAATAGCTCTTATGACACCAAAAGCTTCCTTGAAGGGATGAAGAATCAATAACCAACTCAGCAATGCCATATATAAAATCACCATGTTGATATATAATTGATTCCTACAATTATGCCAAGGTATTGATAAAGTAGTCATATGTATTGCAATTGACCTAACCACGAGTTGGAGGGAGCCAGAACACCACTTGATTTTAGGATTCTTTGAAGGATTCAAATTAACTTTAAACTTTTTTAGGATGGAGAAGTCATGAATAGAGGAGTTGAAACCATTTTCATAAGGTTCAATGCTTGTTTTCAATGCAGAAGTTTGTGGTTGAATTTGACCCGGTTGCTGGCAAACCAGATGATGTTGTTGACAAAAACAATAGAAGCTTGAATGATAACTTTACAATGGGTACTTTAATTTCTTTCGAGCGTCTTCAGGATGTCGGGCACATCGTTAGATTTGCAAATGTATTATGTTACAATTCAAGATAACGGTTGAGTACTAAAAGCAAGTAAAATTTAAGCGTCGAGAAAAGAGATCATGAAACAAGAACGAATACTAGGTTACTATCAGCAAGCACATCATGTCCATATTTTGTATAGAACACTGTATTATCATATGGTGGAGTCTTCAGAGTTTTGTTCAGCCAAGATCATGGGCAAAGAGTATTTGATTGAGACATTCACATTTCGACCACAATTAGAGGTTCTTCTTTTAGTGGATGATGGTTGAAATACTCGGATGACATTTAACCTTCTATTCGAAGATGAACGGAGATTGTTCAGAGTTAGGGTAAGTTCCTCAATGTAAGTTGCATTGTTAGTTATCTGCCAAACAATATGTCTTGTACTTCCTGGAATTATGAAATGTCTTGTTTAAATTCTAAGAGTAGCCCGTATTATTTGAGAGCTAACGCAGCGACTTTCACAAGGCCATGGAGGAGGCAATGTTGGCGAACAAAGACATTCTGAACCCACATTTTAGAGCTGAGAAAATTGTGAGGGTGAGAGTTCATGTGTGGATAATGAATATTTTTGTCAATACTATGTGATTTAAATATTTTTACACTTTATGTTACACATGATTGTGGCTAACAATTGTAATGATCATTTGCATGATTGAATAATGTAAATCATAATCATGTGTAAGATAAAATGAAAATAAAATTTAAATCACTTGTTATTCGCAATAATGTTCTTTACAAACACAAAAATTGTGTCCTCCATAATTATCCCATCTCTAAAATGTTGGTCCATAATGTCTTTGTTTGCCAACATTGCCTCCTCCATGGCCTTGTGAAAGCCGTTGTGTTAGCTCTTAAACAATATGATCTTCCCTAGAGAATCTAAATATTTCATAACGCAAGCAAGTACAAAATACACATCATGATTAAATAACTAACAAAGCAACTTACCTTTGAGGAAATTATCGAAGCTGAGTAACAAAGTAAATCATCTTGAAATAGAAGGTGAAATTTTGTCGGAATAGTCTTTCACCAAATATCCACTTTTGGAGAAAGTCAATCATCTTGACCGTATGAAAAATTTGAAATGATGAGAAAACAATTTTTGACAATGCACTAGTTCCTTCTATCTATTCTTATTTATAAATAAAATTGACCAATTGTTTGTACTTTATTTATATTAAGATTTTATTTTTTTAATTTAATATAAAAATAACAAATTAATTTGGTATACTAAAAAAATATTATATGTTAAATAATTTAAAATAGATAGATATATTTTGAATAGTATCTATATTATTTATGTGAAACAAGGCATATTCAATGTAAAATTATCTATAATATTAAATAATATATACTTTTGGTTAGAAAATAAAGTATCATATCCTTTTCTAAATATTTAAATATTTTTATATATAATGTCTATATTCAATGTAAAATTACCTACTATATTAAATAATAT